>OMLP01017555.1:0-24313 GCA_900302685.1 Spondyliosoma cantharus | reverse complement strand
GACAATGCTAACTTCCTGATGTTTCAAGTGAAATGTTTACTGGCTGTTAATAACATTCACATATTGGCACTGACATCACAAGAGGTTGTGAGTGCAGCAGCTTGCTCATTGTTGGGAAGCCCTGTGAGTCGATTACCGAGTGCAGTCGAGTTCCGCAGCTCAAGGATGAAAATGTATGATTATTATTCCATGGAAATGCAATCAAAGTTCATATGTGTCTTGCCTACCAGTTTATAACAGTTATTATCGAGAGCTGACAGGGAAAAGAACGGAATTGAGCATTTCTAACTGCACTCGGTAATGATTAAATGACTAAATATACAGATCAATCAACGTAATTTAGACAGATTTATCTGTCTGCCTCACTTCCTGTTTGGATGTGGATGAAGAGTCATGCGGGGTCAAAGGTCAGGAGGTCGTACCATCTGACCGTCTATTAACCAAACACACACACACACACACACACACACACACAGCCAGCTGTTCATCTGTTCAAAGACTGTTCACAGAGTACAAATCAGCTCCACCTGTTTTCAGGATTAGACTGAAAGGCAACGTTCTGATTTTCAGGCAGATTTTCTAAGTAAGAGAATAATTATCTCAAGGTGGCTACAAGGTGCAAATCATGAATCATAGTAGAAATCAGCAAAAATTATCTTTCATCTTTGCAGGGCGACGAGGACGGGTTTTATTATGAAAAAGTTTTCAGAAATGAGAAAACAAGAAGTCAAATAGGCAAAAGAAAACACCAGCAGCAGGTCAGATCATCAGTACCCTCCATCCTCTCCTGCCTCATTACTGCTGATGAGGAGGAAGCTCTGAGTGAACTAACCATGCTGTGACTGGCAGTCATCCTGTGGCGCGCTTCTGTTCCAGGCAATGAACGGGCCCTGCTGCCCTCTTGTGTCTGCTGGAGGAGATTAATGAGAAAGTGTCACTCAAGGCCTCATTCTCAAGTCTTTTACATGATGTCACGTGGGTGATGAATTATTCTTACTGCTGTAAGTTGAAATTCTCAGTAAGTTCAAAGAAAAAGCTCTCTGTCTGTCCGTCTGTCTGTCTGTCCCGGAGCCCTGCGGACAGGTTCATCCTGTGATGGTCATTCCTGTGCGCTCCACCGGGTCCCTGCAGCGGGATAAGCTGCATCCCGTGCCTGGCTGCGGCAGCATGTGACCGGCTTGTGATCGCTGGGTATTGCGCAGATGACTGTCTGACCTGAGCCCGACTGTAACAACTTGAGGAAGAAAAGCCTGTGAGGGGAAACAAATCTCTCTCTCTCTCTCTCTCTCTCTCTCTTTCTCTCTCTCTCTCTCCCTCTCTCTGCACGTATTGGACATTCTTGTGTTGTGCAGATGATCGGCACGCTGCATCATGTGTTGCAGATGACGAGGACGCTTTCAAAGGCTTTCTGTAGTGAAATGTCTCATGAACCATTGCGTAACTTCATGTATTATCATGAATTAATATCATTAACGATGATTACCAGTGGTGTTGGGGAGACCGGGGATGGTTGTAACAAAGGGATAGTTGTAACAGCATCACTTTCACAAGGAATAACATAAGAGTCATGCAATCAATTTCATGTATAACCACTCTCACCCTGATCTTGCAAGTCTATATTTTGATTAGTACTGATACTGTTGATGTTTGAATTAGGTAACTTGTATTAGTTCAAAGAGTAGGTGCTTACGTCAAATGTGAGTCATTTCATCTTTGCTCATTTCAAACAACCCTGCTGATACAGCTAGCTAAACAATGGCTGACAGGGGTGGGGATGGTTGTAACGCCTTGTGAGAAAATGTTACAACGATCCCTGAATCTCACTTCACATATTTTCTCTATCCTACTCCTACTCCATTTCAGTATGCCAAGACTGTGTGTGAGGAAAACGAATAGAGGTGTCTTTACATTTACTTAAATTCGTATCAGATGAAGTGAGGCAGGGTAAAACAGTGAGGTCAGTCGCCAAAGACTACTCCATCTGCCATGTGACACTGAGCAGGTACTGCAAGAAATCTAAACCTCAGAGAAAAAGGTTCAAGAAAGCTGCCCAGTGTGGGCTATCACAGCAATCAAACAGTCTTTGATGCACAGCAAATTCCAAACCCAAAGTGTTGCAAGTTCTAGGCCCATGGAAAACTGCACCCCTGGAAAACCTACATACATCTCCTACACCTACGTCATCTGTCACCGCTGTCACTCTGATCACTCTGATTAGACGGATATCACACACAGATACACACACTCAGGTTCATGTTTTATCATTTAAGACAGACACAGTGTGCATGTTTGTTGTTTTACTAATTGTCAATCATCTTCCTGTAATTTTACGTGGATTATGAGCTACTCTTGACCTCCTGCTGAAGGTTTCCATTTTTTTGTGTATAACATTCATAGGTATTATAACAAAATTTTCTTTAAGAAAGCTCTAACATTAGAATCCACACCACTGACACTGTTCTTCATTCAGCCATCAGTGATGAGTTATTTTTTTTTTCTTAGTGAAGCACAGGAAGATGCTTTAGTGTTGGCACATGCACAATAAACCTATATAGATCCATATTATGTTAGACAGTTACAACATACCCTGGTAGTGGGGTAGGTTATAACAATGGCACTCCTTACATTTGACATCAAATAATGTGATACAGTTGGAGAAGGTAAGAACATTGTTATTTGTAGTAGACAAATGAGGGTACATTGTGGCAAAATATGAGTGCCCTACCACAAACATTCTGCAAGTTATAGCAGCTGAGACAAAAAATGTTACAACCATCCCCGGTCTCCCCTACTGTTGAGACTACTTGTTTTACATTTATAAATGTTCATTTTATGCTACCTTATACGGAGGACTGAAACTGGCAAAATCAAAAAGATTAATAAAGTAATAAAGAAATGGATATAATGTATTTGATATAACATAATACTATAATGATAAAGCAAAAATGTATAACTATTTACTATGAATACAATAATTATACAATACAATGCAATACAATAATAATGGGGAAAATGCAATGCAAAAAAAATCTGAAATAAAAACACAAACGCAGTAATTTAGAAATAATTCTTGTGATTGTAAATGCTATAAACAAATAAATAAATGAATAAAGAGGTGAATTAATACAGGAGCGAACTGAAATGGAATCAATTTACGTGGCATTTTATAGATTAACATCAATGCCTATATTCATTTTCAATATTGTTTTTGATGCATTTATCGGTGGATTGAGAGCCATTTATTTATTATTTGATTTTTGATTTTATCAGTTTCCATCCTCGAGAACTCAGTGCAGTACAACTTCGCTACATTTCAGAGAAATACAGTAGCTTCACCTTCACCAGTTACAACATGAAGTATTGTTCACATTTAATTAATAATCCAATAATATAATATGACAATGTAACACTGATGGATTATTCTGCCACATTGTGAGCTGTTTTACATTTGTGCTTTAAATACTAATGCTAATGCAGGCTTCTTCTATTTAAGTAAGACTTTGACAACTTGTTTTTACGTACTGCTTCGTTTACTTTCGGTCACTGATCATCACCTTTATATTTAAACTGCAATGCATTAAACTAATTAATGATGAGATCCACATAGTTGTCTTTGTATAACATGGCAGCTTTTGATATGAACCACAGTCTATGTTTGTTTACAGTATGTGGCATGAAATGATACAGTAGAAACTCACATCTGCACGTGTGACAACTTCATACATAAGTCTATGATGTGGACATGCTCTGAACTGACTGGTGTTAAAGAGAGAAGATGTGCCGTCTGTTTCAGTATGGCATTAAGCCTTTAGTTTGACTTTAGTTGACTGATTGACAGGTGGTTTATACGCTCTCCAAAACATTATCGGTTTAGCTTTCCTATTCAGTCACTGTAAATGATTCCTGCCTGCAACATAAACTGCCTCCAACCCAATTTTCAATCCTTTGTAGTCATAATATCATAACGTTACCAGAACATGATGAAAAGATGAAGAGAGATATTTTGAGTGTTAATTCTCAAAGTGGCAAATCTCAGCAGTATATACAAGCTACAACCAGGCATTATTGAAGTTTAGAATATGAATTTCCGTTAAGGGTTCCTCGTGGGTTACTTTATGTTTTGTGCTGTCTTTTTCAACACGCTGTTTCAAGAGTTGTCTGATATTGTTATTGCCCTGGTCAACCATTAACACTGTGCTGTGCTTTATACAAACATACTGAAAGCATTTGTTTGTGTTGATCATAATACTTTACCAGAAAAAAAAAATGAAATTAACAGTCAGTTAAATATTTTTCATCTCTCTGATAGAGCTCAGTTAGTCATTCCAGTTGATCTAAATCAAGGTCTCTTAACATTAGTATATGTGTCCTACAGGGGTCTCTTCTTGGTCCTCTTTTGTACACCATATACACTCATAAAAATGATCTGAAAGATCCACAACTGCATAAAAACACCCACAGAAGAACAAATGATAATTCCTCTTCATTTACCTCTTTTATTGACATAAGGTCATATCTTTGTCACAAGTCTTTGATAACCACATTTGAGGGATCATTGCAAAAAAATGTGTGTACATTATATATATTCTAATACATGTCTGTGTACAAGTGCGCCTTTAGATATGTCTTGATGGAATGATCAAAAGTCATTGTAGAGGGGATTTTTATGTGTGGGAAGTTTACTATGTTTTTTCTATGAGTGACAATTTGTTGTGCAAGCCTCAGGTTTTCTACGTGACTTTTGTCTTGTCTCATAGCAAACAATTATTAAACCTAGAAGGTACACAACACTTATAATACAGTGATGGCACATTAAATCATGATCTGATTGAGATCATGATTTAATATGTTTAACATGTTGCCCAGACTCATGCCTATCTTATTTTCACTGCATCCTTATAGAACCAGTCTTCAGCAAGCAGATTCATAGGACTCCAGTCTACCAGTGTTTCATCATCAACAGAAAGGGAGTCAACATAATCCCTGCTCTCATCACCCCAATTTAATGGTTACCCCATACTTTCCTGTAACACAGAGTACACTCTGTACCATAAGGTCACTGTGGCACAACACTGGATTCTCTTTAATAGAGTGGGTCATATTAATTTTCCACCTCATCATCTTCTGGTTCTTTTCCATTTCTTACTTCCCTGTTTCAACAACAGCACACCTCTACAACCTCACACTCGATCATGCACAAATTCCAGGCGAGCTTTTTGTTTAGGATGGGGGGTGGGGCGTGCACACACACACGCACAAAAGTCTGCCTGAGGTATAGTGGAGCAGAGGTCAGCTGGTCTTAAGACAAAATCAGAGAGGAATCAGGAATATTATCCTGAGCATGTGATGGTGTGTGAGTGCACATGCTTGAATGTGTGTGAGATCACACACTTTGTTAGAGGACGGCCCACTGAAACGGCTCAATGAGTAGGGAGAGAGCAGGAGTCCGTTGGCTGGGTACGAGAGAGAGAGAGAGGTGGAAGGAGGTTTGGGAGAGAGTTGGATGGGAGCACAGAGGGCCAGAAAGTTTCAAGAACCTGTAAGCTGGAAGTTTTTGAAATAAGTAATTGGTCGCTTTTGTGAATACAGGTACCTCAAGAGTTTGAGTTTTACTCTTAGGTGTGTAATCTTGTATTTCTCTGCTTACTTGGTTAGTAGAGGTAACTTTGAAGCACTGAATCTACTCCCCTGTGCTGCTTTTGCTCGGTTGCATCCATCTTCTCAGCACGATTTCCCACCGTGGAGTTGCTCTGACTTTTCATCATGAGGAGCCTGTACGCATCTCTAGTTCTGCTTCAGCTCATTGGGATTTGTTTGTGCCAGTTCCCTCGCCCGTGTGCCAACTCAGAGGGGCTACGGACCAAAGAGTGCTGCCCAGTGTGGGACGGTGACGGCTCAGCCTGTGGTGCCCTGTCAGGTCGAGGTTTCTGCACTGAGGTGGAGGTCTCAGAGGAGCCCCATGGGCCCCAGTACCCACACAGTGGGATTGATGACAGAGAGCGTTGGCCTTTAGCTTTCTTCAACCGGACGTGTCGCTGTGCTGGAAACTATGGAGGCTTTAACTGTGGAGAGTGCAGGTTTGGTTACTGGGGTTCAAACTGTGCTGAGTACAGGGAATCAGTGCGCAGGAACATCCTGACCATGTCGACCACTGAGCAACAGAAGTTCATCTCTTATCTCAACCTGGCCAAGAACACCATCAGCCAGGACTACGTCATCTCCACAGCAACGAGAGCAGAGATGGGGGAAAATGGGGAGAACCCCATGTTCTCTGACATCAACACCTATGACCTGTTTGTCTGGATGCACTACTACGTGTCCCGGGACGCCTTCTTGGGAGGGCCAGGGAACGTATGGAGAGACATCGACTTCGCCCATGAATCTGCGGCATTTCTGCCATGGCACCGAGTCTACCTGCTTCACTGGGAGAACGAGATAAGGAAGCTGACGGGAGATTTCAACTTCACCATCCCATACTGGGACTGGAGGGATGCCCAGTCCTGTGATGTGTGCACCGATGCTCTGATGGGAGGACGCAGCTTCAGCAACCCTAACCTCATCAGCCCTGCCTCAGTCTTCTCCTCATGGAAGGTAAGAATTGATTAGTTTCGCTCTCATTCTGAGTCTGCGAGCGAAAGCATGCTTGTTTGAGTATGTGTTGATGCACAAGCAAATCTTTCTCATCCATCATTAAGAGAGTGAAAATTCCTTTCCCCCAACAAACAAACAAAGGCTTGTTTTATTTCCATTTCACTCTGAGCGTCTGTTGTTCTAAAGCTGGTTTAGCCTCTTAATCCAAAGAAGTGAGTACTGCTTCAGTCATCTTAATGAGTGTAGCAACTGATTTAAACTGAATATGAATGATTGGGGAGTACCTGTTAGGAAGTATCTGTTATCAACAGCAAGAATTAATAAAAAAAGCTTATGTGACTTGGTTTGAAAGTACGGAAAACCTAAACGACCATGGGTCAAACATACTGTTTTCTCCGTTTTCCGGCGATAACCAGTTCAATATTATTTGTTTAGAGTTCATTATAAGTTCATCATCAGGAGATCTCAACAAAATGAACATTAAATCTCTGGAAAACAACCTTTGTTGATCTGTGATACTGACATTAATAACTCGTGATCTCAAGAAAAATGTCACTTCTCTTCACGGGAAAACAGAGGAAATGTTTCGACCCATGGCCGTTTAAGGCTTCCATACAAACCCACCCTACCGAGCAGTGTGTATGTAATGGTCCACTCTTATGAATCTTATAAAGTCACTTCCTCGTGAATAATTCTTTCAGTATCTTGGGAAAACAACATTATGTTGTGACAATTATGTAAACAAAGATCTCCAGAAAAGGATCTTGTTCTCTTATCACAGGAAATCAGAGGAAATAATTTGTTCGACCCATGACCGCTTAGGGCTTCCGAAAAATCTGTTTGAAATACTGTAGTAGTTTGGTACTTCAACTAATAATTGCTCTCTTTTAACATCATGCCATTTTGTCTTCACTTGTTTTAATCCATGCTTACACTCAGAAGCAAGTAAAACATACAACTTTGCTTAATAACAGAAGTAAACATTCCTGTTTGAAAGTCATTTCACTGATGGATAGAGATCCAAAGAGATCAGGAGGCTCTCTCATTTCAGTAGCTCACTGAATGTGTGTTTTTGTCCGTGTGTGTGTGTGTGTGTGTGTGTGTAGGTGATCTGCACCCAGCCAGAGGAGTACAACAGCCGAGAGGCATTGTGTAACTCTACCGGGGAGGGTCCGCTGTTGCGTAATCCCGGCAACCATGATCGGAACCGCGTGCAGCGACTCCCTACATCAGCTGACGTGGACTTCGTTGTGGGCCTCCCCGAGTACGAGACTGGACCCATGGACCGACTCTCCAATATGAGCTTCAGGAACGCCATAGAGGGTACACACACACTCCAACACACACTAACACACACCAAGTTGTCGTCGGATGTTGGAAAAGGTGCCTTCTAGGGTCTCCTCACTATAAATATATCACCACTTTCCGGGAACTGGTGCCCTTTTTATTGTTTTCGCCCCTGCCCCTCAAACATCCTGAGTCCGCCACTCAAATTACGTGTGTGTCTGTGTGATATGCATACATTCAAACAGGGGCATACACACAGACATTTACACTTAATGTAAACCTATAATGTAATACTGAGACACAGATTCAAGCAGGAACAAACATATCTACTCACAAAACATGACAACAAACAAATAATTTCATATCGGCCTGATAATTTAGTTTTCTTGGTTGATAAAAAAAAAAAAGTGTTTCATTTCAGCAGTATCTTGTTGCTCTTGCCCACTATGTTGAGCTCACAGTTACCTCAAAGCAGTTTCCACAAGCATCACTCAAATACACAGTAAGAGGCCTTCAGCTGTTCTTAAGCTCAAAGAGTCCATTGCTTGTCAGTGTGCTAGAAAGCATCCATCTTAAAGCAAAAGCATTTCAAAGATGGGTAAAAAAAACTCTTTCAACAATAAAAGTGAGTACATCAAACCTAACCAACTGTCAACAGAATTGATTTCAAACAAACAAACTATCTTTTAAAATGTTTGGATATTTCTGCAACAGAACGTGGGGCTTTAACAAAACAAAAATTCACATATATCTCTTATCAACTTACCTTTCCTCAGGTTTTGCCGATCCAGAGACCGGTCTTGCAGTGCAAGGTCAGAGCACCATGCACAACGCCCTGCACGTCTTCATGAACGGCTCCATGTCCTCAGTGCAGGGCTCAGCCAACGACCCCATATTCCTCCTGCACCATGCTTTCATTGACAGGTACACACAGGAAAAGAGCATTATGGTTACAGAGAGTTGATAATCAAGTATTCGTCTGGTTGATTGTACAGTAAATGAACGTCTTTTTTGTGTGTGCGTTTACATATTTTAAATTTACAAGTTACGTTTTAATGCCTTCTGAATTGAATATTTCTCCTTTTTCTTCCTGTATGTCTTCGTCTGCATTCTGGTCTGACCATTATTCCTTTTCTGTCTTTATCATACTCATCTTTATCCATCCTTCCTCTTGTCTCTTCCCTCTCTATTTCATCCTTCTCTAGCATCTTTGAGCGCTGGCTCAGGACTCATCAGCCTCTCCGGAACAGCTACCCACGTACCAATGCCCCCATCGGCCACAATGATGGTTACTACATGGTGCCCTTCATGCCTCTCTATAGAAACGGAGACTACTTCCTGTCGAACAAGGTTTTAGGATTTGAGTATGCCTACCTGCTCGATCCTGGTCAGTACAGAAAAAATAACCACGTCCAGTAAATTAGTCTTTCTACAGCTCTTTCTTTATATTAAACTCCTCCTCCTCTCCACAGGACAGAGATTTGTTCAGGAGTTCCTGACGCCCTACCTCCAGCAGGCCCAGGATATTTGGCAGTGGCTCCTGGGAGCTGGGCTCCTCGGGGCAGTGATTGCAGCGATCCTTGCTGCACTGCTTGTTGTCACCAGAAGGAAGTGGAAGCGCAACCAGAGGAGGAAGAGGGTGTCAAGCTATGGAGAGAGGCAGCCACTACTGCACAGCAGCTCAGAGGAAGGCTCATCATCATATCAGACAACACTGTAACACACACAGATACTGTACATACTGCTGTGTATGAATGTACAAAATGTTAGGGACACTTCCTGGTACAGCTCTCCATTAGTCACTGATGTCCAGTCATAAATCTTTGTTGTTAAATTTTAAATAATAGATGACAGTGCAGATGAGTTAGAAAGAAAACATCTGTTGCCGTTATGGTAGCAGGCAGTTGTGTGTTATTGCAAGTCTATTTTATTGCACCCCAACGCAGTGGTGGAGGAGTGAATTTCACTGATAGCACTGAAAAATGTCAGCGTTTTTAAAGGCCTTCTGGCACTTTCAAGATTTTTGGGCATCAAAAAAGCAAAATCCACTTCACTTCTGGTTATTTAATATTGAGGCGCAGACACTTCAAGGTCTGAGAACATTTTTCAAAGGAGATTATGAACAAAGAGCAGGAACCCAACATCAGAGAGACATCCTTAATGTTTCATACATTCAGTTCATACCACACACAAACTGTAAGGTTCTCAGCGCTATCTCTTGTGTCGGGTTTAGTGGCATTGTGAGGTTGCAGTTTGTAACCAACTGAACCCCCCTCACATCGCAAATATCTTAAAAGGGCCCTTTGTAGGCCCAGAGAACGTGGCTTTGCATCATGGTGGACTCTGTGGAAGAGGAAGATGTTTAGTCTGTGATGTAAACATAAATTGAATATTCAATTTCTGTGCCTTAATCCCACTGAACCCAACACACTGGATCTTTAAGTGATCATTATCACAATGTAACATATTTTCCAAATAAAAATGTAAAGATTTTGACAGTAAACTGAGTATTTTTTCATGGGTGTTTATCCTGTGACTTGTGTTCTCATTTTTGAGTACATTTACTGTATATTCACATAAGCTACTTCATCAACAGCCTTTAGATCAGCAAGAAATGTGATGTGTATATTCCTCCCTTGGCAACTTTGTCTTGACTGACCTAAAGCACAGATGCATATACGGTATAATGTATTACTCCATTGTAAGGCACACTAACTCTAACTGAGAAGCACTGTATGTAATTACTGTGGGTTTACTGGAGTATGCAGTTACATAATATTCATCTGACCTGTGAACAACTCAAAAAGTCAAGCCAGGTGTGCTGCTGTATGTGTGTAGACTGCTCAGGGTGTAAAAGTCACATTATTTGCCCCCTCACGCTCAATAAATCAGTGTCTTTCAAGTCATTCCTCCCACATAACCTCTACATCTTCATTAGTAAAAATGTATTATTCCAGAATCTCTAACTGGCAACAGAACTGATTTTCTAGATGTGATTATTAACACGATTCCTCAGATGTGTGTGTGTGTGCGTGTGTGCGTGTGTGCGTGCGTGCGTGCGTGTCTTCGAATGCAAAACTCTCTAACCAAATCTTTAACACACCTTGTGTGTTTGCAATGGTGCTATAATGGCCATGATATTTTGCGTGCAGAGAAAGTATAGCTGGTATCACGGTAACAAAGCTGAATCATGAGTTTGTACATGCTGCATTAAAATCGAACAAATCAGATCCAGTTTTGGCCCTGATTTATTTTTCATTTCTTGAGTTTGCATGAATTCTGACATGCATTTGCCCTGATATAATCTAACCCTACTAAACTAACTAGGAATGTATGCATTTTACATGTATGGTAGCAGAAATCTGAATTAAATTATGGTTTGGGGTTTTATCTTTTGTAAGCCAGAGCCTAGACTGCCAGCCTTTATAAAAGTACTTTCAGTTTGTATATTGAGAAGCAGCTGTTAAATTTAATTTGACTAATTCGCTTTATCACTGATTTTAGTTGTCAAAAATCTAATTAATATGTTATGGCTAATTTGAATGATATCTAACTTTAATAATGTCTAGTTAATGCCACCAAACAGTTGATCTATTGTGAAAATAACATTGCTTCTTACATGCTTCTGACCAAGAATAACACTTAAATATTTTCTCACTTATTGCCTGCAAGTAATGAAGAAATAATAAATACAAAAATCTTTTATTTCAGACTTTGCCTTGTTCTTAAAAAAAGAGGACAATCCTAAAATTTAACATACAAATGAACATGAAAATATATTTAAATTTCAAAATGCTAAATAAGTGGTGGCTAAAAACAATGTGAGAGAATATGATTGTTCATTCTTTGCAGACACCTGGTGTTTTCCAGTTTTGGCATTTTTCAAAATAATAGCTGACTCCAAAACACAATAAAACTTATTAAACTGTAGTGTCAAACTTACACAATCATTGTCATCAACTGCCATCTGTATCTTAATTTCTTTCAACTTTCTGGATATGTGTAAAAGTAATGACATACACTTTGTGGAAAAATTGCGAAAGCCCTGCAGACGTTTTCACATAACATAAAATAACTTCAAACATTATAAATAAATTGAAAAACAACTAACTAAAAATACTGGCTTGAGGTGTAGTGAAGGTTTGCTTTGCATTAAAACAGATCTTTGATACACAAAATATGAACAGAAGATCGACAGTTAAACATTGAAATGAAAACAAACTGAGTTAAGTGTCCATTTTGTCTCTGCTCCTTCTCTCAGAGGCTGATGATTGAAAGTCTCTCAGACCAAACAAATCTTAGGTGTTTCCCAGTTCAGTGTTTGGCCTCCTGACATTTTCTCTTCAGGCTGTTTACAAATGTACACACCCAGTGCTAACTTTTCTATAGCGAGCTGAAATCCCGTCACCTTTTACTGCTTGTTTCTGTTTGAAATTGAATCATCAGATGATGTATTTTCCCCTACAACAGTTTCTATTATCAGGTCTGTGGATTTTCTTCAGCAACCAGGTCATGATTTCTGGAAAGAGACATTGCTGTTGAGCACCACAAGCTGAGTGCTATCTAGTTCCATTAAATCTGTCAGAAGGCAGACATCTCTACAGGTGATATCTCAAAAACTGCACCAAAACAACCTAGATGGATAAAGAGCACCACAGATTAAAGGAAAAATAGTGTAGTGTTTGAAGTTTTTGAGTGCTGACAAAACACAGTTCAAATGACCAGGCAAATCAATTATTTATGTTGTGGATAATAGAAGGTAACTCTTATGTATTTATAATGGATGAAGACAGACAAGCTACTGAATCTAAAGCCTGAAGTGGTTATAGGTGGGGACTCTCAAAAAACTAAAACTTTTGCTCAGAAAAGTTTGTTGGGAGCCAGTTTGGTGTCAAGTAAAGGTTACATGAAGATGATCAGTCATAGCCCATGTGGTTCCCCCCTCTCTGGTCTTTCACTGTTTTGTTGTCTATCTGGATTGTTTGTACGGGTGCACTGAGAGATGCAATTGCAGGTTGTGCCAGACGTTTTTTTTTTCTCCAGGGACAGGGGATAGGATGAACTTCAACAGGAACTATAGAAAAACAGTGAATCCCAGCAGGGAGCATGTCTGTTTAGTGTTCCTCAGACATTTATTGGATCAGATGCTGAAGCTGAAGCTCTTGGGGGCCCTCAGCTGGGGGTCAGGCTGGTCTGTAGAGAGGAACAGGCCTCCTACTTTTTGTTAAAGTCTTATCCTGCTGGGGCCTTTTGTGACTGACCATGGGCAGGGATGCATATGAAATAGTAACACAGTCTATGAATATGCAAGTTCTTTTGGCCTGTTTCAGAGTGTGTTAAACATTTCAAGTAACAAAGATCAGCCAGAATCAGATATTCAGGAATTTACTTCAAATGAGGACCACTTGCTCCTAAAGGTATGAAAATCAATTGGTCCCAAGGTTGCTGGGGGGCGGTTTTGTTGCTGGGGTTGAGTGTGAAGTCTACTCTGATGTTGGATCAGCTGAAGGACTCCTTGTTGAATTCAAAGGTTGTTCCAGAGGATCGGGCTGAGTTACACAGTCTGTGGAGAGTCCTGGAGATGCCCTTTGGTCCACAGCAGAAAACCCCAACTCGCTTACTAAAACCACAGACAGACAGACAGACAGAGAGAGAGAGAGAGAGAGAGAGAGAGAGAGAGAGAGAGAGAGTGAGAGTTAATAGACATAAAAACACTGGATTCATACTCCAGCCCTGCACATTCCCACTCTACTCACTTATTATTGGTCTTCGCAATCTCATCAAGCAGTAGCTTCCACCTGGGTCGACCAACCAGCAGTCTTGAGGTGAGCGGGCGGTATTTCTCCTCAGACATGCACTGAAAAAAAGGGTACATAACAACAAAATAATTTCAAGAACAATTTTTGGCCATATTGGGAATACACTAACATATTGTTACTTTTTAAAATGATGTGACAAACATGTCTGTCTGCTGTTTGATGCTGAGCAGGTAGTACAATTTTAATTTGGAATATTATTAATTAATATTATTAATATATCTACTTTTTCTTTTACTAATCAATCTACACTGGATTCCCATCGGTCTGCTAGAGGTGAAAAAAGTCTAGGGTAGGGATAATTTCACTGGTCAACATCACCAGTATTTCATTGGGTGGGGGGATTTTGACAGGGTTAACGCATAAAAAAATTGATAAAAAGGATCAATCTGGGCACAGATGTTTCCCAAAATGCAGCAGGCAGAAGCATCCTGAGAGATGAAGTTCAGGAAATCTGTGGAATATTGCAAATTTGTGGCCTTATTGGCGCAGTAGGCAGCGCGTCAGTCTCATAATCTGAAGGTTGTGAGTTTGAGCCTCACATGGGGCAGCTGTTTTGGCCACAGCACAAAACAAACTATTGAGTGTGGTTTGGTAGCTGATACTATTTTGTGCAACTTTCATCATTCTTTTATTGGAAGCCTTTTAACTGTTTCCTTTATCTGCTGGTTCAACGGATTGTCTGTGAAGGAGAAGAACAGCTTAAACACCATTATCAAAGTATGTTCCAAGATTACTGGCATTCAGCAGAGGAATTTGGGCAGTATCTGGGAAAAATAAGTTGCCCTCTGGTCGACGCTACAATGTACCCAAGAGCAAATCTAATCAATTTGCGAAGTCTTTTATTCCATCTGCCATCAAACTCCTAAACACAGATCCCACTAATTTAACCTATTTATTTATTTACTCATTCATTTATTTATTTATGACGTATCCATGAGCCTCTTAAATTGTTTTCTGACTGACTGAATGATCATTGTAATGATTTTATGTTTTTTATGTTTGACGTCTGGAAAAGCTACAACTGAATTGCCCATTTGAGATAAATAAAGTGGTCTGAATCTGAATCTGAATCTGAAGACCATAACCGCTCACCTCCTGAGAATTGCTAGATGCCCTTGAGCAGGGGACCAGACCAGATGCGTGTGTGATTGAGGCTTGTGTTTGTAGAGGAACTAACATCATAATATCATAACTTCATACAGTTTGAGCAAATCTAAGAGCAATAGGGGGTTATCTGAGAGCGATGGAGGGGGTTTTGAGGAAAACCATGACAAAATCTGGAAATGATCAATGACTCATGCTGTCAAATTGAAAAAAGCCACGTAATGTGTGAAATAAATGTTTTCCATTAGGTTTAAAAATTCCAGTCTAGCTTTCTCCTGCTAATCTGCACTCTGACGCAGCCTGTGTTATCTGACATGCAAAACAGCTGTGAACAGTTAACAGCAAAGCAGAGCAAACTTGTGGGATGATGTGAATACATTTTTTTTTAAAAAGTATCAGTCAAGTAAGCTTCTGATGTAATGAACCTTATCACAGCAAAACAGCTCTGAGACGGGTCAAGTTTTTTCCATTGAGGGGCAACCTGACACCCAAAAGTGTTATCCAGCCTTTACCAGGGCGATCAGGGTGACAGCTGAAACCCTCGCAAATCAAGACTACAAAAAATCAACAGAGACAAATAGTTGACAGAGCACTTGTCATACTTCCATGATAATTTCCTCTGACAGGCTGCTGAACCATGCCAGACTGTTTTTTACAGCCTCTTGTAAACCTTACAATGATTCAGTGAACCACCCACACGCTATGAAAAGAGTTGCTCTCCCCGTCGGGGAATTGAACCCCGGTCTCCCGCGTGACAGGCGGGGATACTCACCACTATACTAACGAGGAGCTGTTCTGCCTGAATCACATGGTCTTGTGAAAAACATGTCAGCCACAGTGGAGCCATTTGTTTTGGAGATACATGGGTTTGTATTTCTATTCGATCCACATATATGTGTGACATTTGGAATAGTTTTATAAAGACTTTGGCTCGATCTGAAAGACATGAATCACTGAATAAACACTGGAGGGAATTTTAACAGCCATTGCAGTATGTTTAAAACTATGCCCAAAAGTAGTAAATAAAAAAAACAATAATCACAGTTTCTTTCAACATAAACTAAATGACTCAATTATTGATCTGCCTTCAATCTTTACACGGATAAAATAAAATAGAGATAAAAAATTATTGCAATACATTCATGGTCTCTTATAGCTGTTTTGCAACATTGAGAAATGATGAAGAGAGTTTGAAATAAGAGGATTATTATAGAAGCACATTCACTGAAACAATATGACACCATAAATGCTGTATTGTTCAGAGAGAAAGACAGAACAGAATTTAGACTTCAGCGTCTCTCACTGTCATATATTGCCCTCTAGTGGGGAACAAACAATGGAACAATGAAGACTTTAATGGGTGAACACACAATGAAATAAAAATATGAACATAAGACCTACCTGCAGGTTGTCTGTCTGACTGACGAACAGCTTCAGATTGAAGTAGTCTGGTCTGTTTTCCTGCCAAAGCTAGAAGACAAACACTAACATTCTTAATTCAACAAAGTGATATTCAGGATAAAATACAACATTTGTTCTTTGGGTTTCTTTGACTGTGTGTTTTGATTTTGATTATTTAATACCCGTTAATCTTTATGTTGAGACAACAAAAAAATATGATATTGAGGATTGATTTATTTCAGGGATTCAAAGATTTTTGGTGATTGTGTTAATGAAACACAAGATCATGTTGAAAATCAAGCATTTTTCAATCCGTATAGTCGCATATTTTCACAAACTCCAAAACAAAGCGGTTAAAATAATTTTTTTTATTTTTTACATTATTACGAATAGCCACGAGATGGCGCCAAATGCCATAAAACCGGCATTTCATTCTTTCTTATTTTACTCATATCATGGCAAAACACTGCTAAAAATGTTAAACTTGGTCCGTAGGGCATGTTTTCCCTGCTCTGCTGATGGTTTCAGTATTCCTATAAAGAAAAAACACACATACACTAAACAGTACACTCAGAGTTGGAGCAGTGCACAGTTTGACACCATTGGCCAAATGAGTCATTTAATTTGATCAAAAAATGTCCAAACAAATGTTGTTTTATTGTAATGAGACTTTAAAAGCGCAGGTGCCACGGTAATGACTCCCCTGCTCGACTGCGGTCTTTTACGCCTTTAACCTCCAACCTTTCTCTTCCCCTCAAAACCCAGAAAACTTTCTCTGACCTCAGTGCGAGCCGACACACACAGGAATGAAGAGCTGCAAACCTCAATAGCCTGTGGCGAGTAGATTATCTACTGCTTCACTGTAAACTGGCTTCACTTAAGTTTTCTGAACAGATGGTGAAAGCAGAAGCATTCACAGATGTTTTGATGTGAATCTTCTGACATTCAAGCAATCAGAAACTTCGTACTGACCTTGTGATGCACGGCACACAGCAGCTCGGCAAACCAATAGAAGGACTGGAGCTCCCTGCAGACCCACACAAAATACAACCTCTGCAACTTGAAACCCTTCCAGCCATCACTGGGTGAACAGCAGGGAGGAAGGAAGAAAGACGGATACAAATACTCAGTATTCAGATTTCTCATCATTTGTAAGGATGTGCTCATTTTTACAGCACTCACAGCAGGGCGTGCAGCACGCAGGCAAACGGAGTGACTCCGATCCCACCCGCAACACAAAGACTGACATCGTAGTTCAACACTTCCTCTGATGGACTTCCAAAGGGACCGTCAACGTAAAGCCTGAATACACAATGTGGACAAAAATACACGAGTTGATTAGCAGAGAAACCGGACAAACATACACACATATATTTATACTTTCCCCTCAGGGTCAAACAAACATAAACAGATAAACATCCTGCATTTGAAATCCCACAGTCTGGGTGGATAGCAAGTCTGTGTGTGTGTGTGTGTGTGTGTGTGTGTGTGTGTGTGTGTGTGTGTGTGTGTGTGTGTGAGACAGACATCTCCCCCCCCTACACACACCCATCATCTCTTCAACAGCTGCTTAAACACTTGTGTCGTTGGGAAAACACACATACACATACTAAACCACCGAGCACAGTCAACCCAAACATTTCTCTGCATTAAGAATGTATACTCACATGTATTATTTAATGTACTCACACAGCTCCACACATGAAAACGGTGACAGGACACGGTGTGCAATGTTCCAGCAGCCTTTACACACCCCAACACCCTCCACAGGGCCAAGTGAGGCCTGGCTCAGTATTACTGTCACATAATCACAAGCTTTGTGACCTCACTAACACTTCTGGGACTTTTTTTATTCATGGTCCAAACTACTGTAGGGTGGGACGAAATATTGATATGGCAATATATTGTATCTTTTATATGTTTTGTGACACTTTAGGTACACTGGCACCAAATATGACTAAGCATACATATGAAACAGACTCACTAAATTCACTATTTCTTGTCTCCTCATGGAGTAATAGTTCATTTACACGGATTGTGAAGTTGTATCCTTCCTTTAAACATTTTAAGTCCACAACTGTTTTGCTTTTGGAACTCTATGCACTTTTATGTACATTGTTTTATTTCCCTTGTCAAATTCTGTGAATTGAATAAATGCATTATTCCTGCTCTTTGCCCTGATATAGGTCTTTTTCTTTTTTAATTACAGATATTGTGATGTATCATAAAGGACGTCACTTTGTGTTGAAAAATGGTGGGGACACAACGACTCAGTTTATAAATGGTATTTACAGATGTGATTTCAGGCAATGTAATTGGTGGATGACTTGAGGTCATCCATCTATTACATTTCAGTCGCTAATATGAAAATAATCAGCATTAAGTGCACAACAATGATGACTGCACGACTACCAGTCATCCATCTGAATCACATCCACAGCTCCGACGCCAATATCACAACTACTGCAGAGAGCACCAGTACAGTCAGTCAGCCCAACAGGAACAATATCCAACAGGACTGCCTTAACGCATGACAACATAGAAACAACTGAGTTTTCGACTGAGAATTCACTATGCACACAATATTGAACTGAAATTTACCCTAACCCTTCTCTCTGTACGCTGACATTGTTGAACACTAAAGAGCAGGAGGGGCTCTAGAGGTTCTGATTGTTTGTTTAGCTCTGGTTTACTGTCACAAAACAAACTCTCGTTCACCCCAGCCCACATCACTCTCTCTATCTCTGCCTATCTCACTTTCTCGAACACAGAGCAGGAAGAGCACGGGGTCAGAGGTCAGCAGGTCAACACCTCTGACCCATCTGTGATTCTAAGCCTTCATGAGAAATCATGTCAGCTACGTCTCGCGCACACATACTCACACACACAAACTTACTTGGGATATCTCCTCTGTTGCACCATGGGAAGGATCTCCAGGTCGATCCTTGGTTTAGGAAGTAACAGCTGTGTGAATCGCTCTGAGGAGAGAAGAAAGGCTTTGTAATTTCACACCATGTTATCCACTGATCTAACTCTCTAAGAATGGACAAGCCATAAAGATTTTAATGCATATTAGGTGCCTATACATTCCACTTTAATGTTTTCCATACAACATGTGGTCGTGGCAGATTGAGAGGCCAACACAAACAACACCGACTTCCCTTCCTGTGTTCTGACAGCATGTGTACGTGGATATGTACAGTAGCAAGTGGAAATTAGTGTATGTGCTCTTGCATGTGTCACAAGCTCCCAAGGGACACAGCTTCCCCTGACACTGAGTCCCTTTTCAGTCTGATGCATACAAATAAAAAAGGGCAAGACAAAGGATAGCATTTTTCCCAGTGGAATGACAACATTTCCTTTTCTCTGACTTGAATATGCATGTGGGATGGGGAGTGAGGTATTTTTTTATTGTTCTCATTGTATCAAGCACTTTCTTACTTTGCTGTAAGGTAAGTGCTATTCAAATAAAGTTTAATTTAAATTGTGAGTGCTTATGCTTACTTTAAAGGTGAAATATTTAAGAACTGGCCACCTGCTGAATTCGTTGGTTAGCATTTTGATACATTCCAAGTATTTATTTACCACCATGTACTGCTTTATAATAAAACATGTTTAAAAAACTCACTTTATGCAATATGGGGACCTTTAACACAAGAAGTTTTAGAAGTGAAAAACATCCAGAAATAAATATACTCATTCCAGTTTCCTAGCTCTGTTGAATCCAACAAGCTCTGTCCTTGTTAATAAATTGATTGTGCACTCATAGAACACACAGTCTTCCAACCAGACAATAAAACTGTGGGAACCGTGAGAGCCTCAAGGTAAGAAGAAGTCCCACACACACACAAGATAATAAAAACATACCCACATAGTGAGACAGAGAGGGAGACGTACACATAAGAACATAGTTTTGGGGAAATCCATCCTCCCCAGAGAGGAGGACAAAACAAAATGACTTGCATCCTGTCATCTTTGATAGGGAGCAGATAGTTTGCGTGCGTGTCTATTTGTCTGTCCTTTAATCTGTGTGCGTGCCTGCGTGCCTGCGTGCATGCGTGTGCGTGTATCTGTGTACCCACCAGTCCAGTCTCCCACGACTCGGAGATGGATGCCAAAAGTTTCCTTGTTCTCTGTGGGACACTGCGAGGAGTTAAGAGAGCAGACAGTGAGTCACAACAAAACACATACACACACACGCAATCACACACTGGCATATACAAGTACACACAAGTATACACACACTCAGTTGCTGTAAAGAAAAGGAAAACACTCACGTACAGCGTACACGTGCAGCTAACACAAAGACACACACACAGCGCAGTGTGCACACATACAGTACATAGCTACAATTCTTTTCATTAAATTTAACAATGCGCGCACACACACACACACACACACGGACACACACAGCCTTCCTGTTGGCAGACGGCGTTACTAGCCTCAGGGGTCTGTCTGCTCTCTGTCAGTGTGATTCTTTGCCCTCCTCCTCAAAGCTCCATAACACACCAGGCATAGGCATGCACATACTATGGTGTGTGTGTGTATGCTTCTTTGTGAGCAAGCGTGTGTAATGAGTGTGCGCTCTATGCTGTCTAAGCAGAAAGTTGCCTCTGTGTCTTCTGTCTTGTCTCATAAATCTGTGCTAAATCTTAACATTAGCAATAAACACTGTGACGCAGGGTATTACTGGACGACCCAGCTGTCACTCAGCTAGCAGCAGAGGGGGGCGGGATGTTGAGGGGGACAAAGAACTGCATGTTCTTTGCCAGGGGGAAGAAAGTTTAAGAAACCATGAAAACATGTGTGTGCGTGAAGAGTGTGTGTTTGCATTGTGTCATGTGTGAGGAATGCGTTGAATAAGGTCTTACTGTTGTTAGCGTGAAGGGATGGTTCTCAAATGAAGAGACACCTGGACAGTTAAGAACAATATACTGAGAGAGAGAGAGAGAGAGAGAGAGTGGAGAGACAGCAGGACGACAGAGACAGAGAGGAAGAAAGAGAGGATTAGGGAGAGAGCATGTGGAGGGAAGAGGAGGGGGAGAAACAAAAGAATGAACTCGTCAGATGAACTTTTTAACTCAAGAGACAAGCAACAGTCAGTAACAACAGAGGACCTGATATCTCCTCAAAAACATCATATAATCAAATACCTGTCCTGGACGAGCTTTAAAGTTCTTCTTCAGCATACGCAACTCGATGACATCACAGGGGTGCCTGATGACTGTCACTATGGTAACAGGGTCACAGCTCCGGATGTAGCGGTAGAAACGCTCAGCACAGTAAAGACAGAGAGGACCGGACACCCAAAGCCATGTCTACAAAAACACAGAAGACACAAAAACTACATTTGTCATCACACTCACACTCTCTATATCGAAATGTTGACAGTTAATCACTCACAAATGTGACAGAGGCAGTTTAAAATGGACACTCTGATGTCATGTTTGTTGCCCTGTTTGTAGCTATTACTTTGGTGAGCACAGATGGTTTGCTACAAAAACAAACCCAAAGTCCAAACATATGGTTTTCCTTAAAGGCTGGAACGTGCTTTGATGAAGTGTATGTGCGTCATTCAAAAATGTTTATATGGAATTTTATTTTATATTTCTACAGACTTTAGGTATAACATTAAACATTATAAAGTCCGTCAGGGAGTTGCAGCAGTGTCTGATATTTAGTCACCATTACATCTTTCTCTGCACAGACCTGAAGAGACATCGGAGCTTTCATGGATCATATACACTTAAATAAAAATATATTCTTCCTCTTCTTGTTCTGAGTAGAGATGCAAAAATTATTGCTATTAAATTAATTCCAGCTATTAAAGGAGACCTGTTATGCTTCTTTGTCTTTCCTTCAGTGTGCTATATATGCTCTTTTGCATGAAAAAGATTTTGAAAGTTAAAAAGGTCAATGTCCGCACCAACAGAAGCTCCTCTCTCCCACAGACAACACTACCCCTGAAAGACCTCATCAGCAATCTCGCCTTTAATTCTGTGACTTTGTGACATCACACCATGTCACAATGTCACACATTTGCATAATCATTTCCTAGTGACTAGTTCTGAGCGTATAAAATTGATTTAGTCAAAATTCTCTGATTTCAGCTTCTTATTACTGAATATTTTCGAATTTCTTTACTCAACTAAACTAAATATGTGAGGGTTCAGGACCAAACAGGACATTTGAGGGGATCATTGTGGATGATACCAAGCAACAAATCAGTTAATAGACAAAACAATCAACTGATTAATTTACAATGACAATAATTGTCTCTTAGTTGCACCAGACAAATGAAAATTAAACATTAATGAGATGTGTTGTATATTACAAATGTATAAGTTGAAAGTATGTAAATAATTTTTCATTAATTCAATTCTGCTACATTAGAGATACATCTGGATTTTATGTGGATGTAACTGCCAAATTAACACATCTTAATGAACAGAAAATTTTACTCAAAATTACAACTTGGCTGGTGGATTTCAAAGTTTTTTTCCCCCACTAGGCTCCTCATGATTACAGTAACATAAAAGAAAGTGCAGTGTTCATGCTGATATAGATTGCTTAGGGAACTGTATCAGTTGTCGTCTGTCGAGGCTTCCTAATTGTCCCAACTTGCTTCACAAAAATACAAGGGGGTCTCTGGATCAAACTCAGTTTATTCATGAGAATACATTTGAGATCTCTTCATCTTTCTGTCACAGTGTGTGGTGTTTCTGTTTCTGTCTGTTGGCAGTTACCTGTAGTAGACTAATTGCTCACAGCTCCCATAAAGCCCGCGGAGCACAATCAGGTTTAAGGGGGATTTTATGGAACCAGCTCGTTGCTTAACGACCATGTGCAAACACATAATCACACACGCAGAGGGAAGCACACACAAACACAGGCCTTGATGTAGAAAGAGGATGCCTGCCCCTCCCTAACAGCACCTCACCTCTAATAAACAGGACCAACTCCCTCCAACACTTCCCAAATACTCCACACACCCACTACAACACAGACACACACTTACAAGCACGAACGAACATGCACTCAAATAAATGGAAATGCCAAGACATACGCAACACACACAAACACACACACACACACACACCTGGGGGTAGTGAGGCTGGAAGTGAGCCTCCTCTCTGCATCTCCTCTCTTCATCCTCTCCCTGCTCCAGCTCCTCGACTTGCTGCTCTGCGCCACTCTGATTGGCTTGGAGGCAGCCGGGAGGGTGGGCCTCGATGTTGGTCTGGTACTTCAAAGCTCCTCTGGTGGAAAAGACAAGAAGAAAACTGATGCTGTTAGTTTGATTATTCCAGTGTAACTTTCAGGACTGGTTAGAGGACCAAAGTGACATTGTGGATTTAGCTAGACAATGTGCTCAAATCCACACAGTGGTACAACGTATCTAAGTATATTTACTCGAGAACTCTGTCACACCACGGTGAGGGATGTCCTGTCTTGGGGGTTTTTGTCTGGCAAACTTCCTGTTTTATTTTGAAAAATAACTTCCCTCTCGTTTCAGGTCACTTGCCCTTCCTCCTGTGTCACCAGTCTGATGTCTCCCCTGATTCCCTGATTGTTTCCACCTGTGTCACCCCTCCTCATGTGTATTTAGTCCTTGTCTTCGCCTGTCTTGTTGCCAGAGTATTTCGTCTCATCGAGTACATCAAGCCCTTCACAGCCTTGTCCCAAGAACCTCGTTGCTATTGTCAAAGTTTGTATTTTCATGATTTTTGTATACCTCTGCAGAAGAGTGACCTGAGTTTGTTTATGCTTTTTGGTTAGGTCTAGATAGAAGGCTTGTTTCCTCCCTTTTGGAGTGCCTTTTGTTTCTAGCTTTTCTGATTAGTGTAGTTTTGTCTGCCTTTGTTTTCTCCCTCCGTGAGAGTGTTTTTTTGTTGAGATTCACGTAGTGTAATTAGTGTTCAGATCAGTGTAGTGTTTTTCCTCTTGTTAGAGTGATTTTTATTTCGTTTCTTTTTGTAATGGTTTTGTCTTCACTCACTTTGGTGAAGTCTAGATTTTCATAGTCTATTTGTTTGTCATCCTGTCTAAAGAGTTACAAGGAACATTTAAATAAAAACCTGTCAATACCGTTCTCTGTCTGCATCTGAGTC
>OMLP01017550.1:0-10758 GCA_900302685.1 Spondyliosoma cantharus | reverse complement strand
ACTTTTATATTCAGAATTTTAGTTTTTAACACTTTATATTCTGTTTTTACTGACTGTTGTTGTATTATCTTTCCCTATTTAAATGTTTATATTCAGAGTGTATTTCCTATTCTAGAGTCACTCAGCACCGCTTGCAACATTACAAAATGATTCATTTTGTTTAATATCATGGCAAGTTATGGGATTGTGGGTCCCTCTTCATGCATGTGTGTAGGGGTGAAACCCGCTTGTTGAATTTAATCAGATTACATAATACCTATTGTTATAATTTGGGCTGTCCCTTTATTTAGAAGGCATAGGGCAGAAATGGAAAACAGTTTTACAGTTTCTATCTGCATTCATTTCACATTGAAAAATTGTGATGAACCACAATATGGTTGCTATTTTTATGTTAAGAAACACTGGGGACCAGATTTGCTTAACAGTCAACACTAAAAATCATGCTGCAATGACAAGCCGCTTCACTTCCATCAGTAAGTGTTTAGATTTTGTTTAAGTTATTTCAAAGCTCTATCATGAAATCAAAATAAACGTGACTGTAACTTGAGTTCTCATTAAGTAATTAATCAAGGACCACTGTAAAAAAAAAAATCAGAAATACCTATTTTTTCCACACGTGAATCAAAAACAGGAAAATAAGGTCCCAGAACAGTTTGAAGCTAGAAAGGTGGCAGGGTCCATCACATAAAAACAAAGTAAAAGAGTATAAATTGTGTTGTCCTTTAATGTCAGTTTGTTTATTCAGTTTATTCAGTCATGAAACAAACATAGTTTCTTTATTTAGTAGTTTACTCTCATTAACATTTCTCCCCCAAAAACAACAGAGTGCACCTTTAATTATTTTGACTTTTTGAGCAGCAGGAGTAAAACTCTAGGACAAGCTAAGAACTTTGACCATTGATGAAGCAGTCATATGTTGCATTCGATGTTGTCAACCCTTTGCTCAGTTTCAACAATTGACAAACACCGGTCAGTGGGCTTCTGTTTCTATGGTGTGACAAGGCTCTTTTGGAGTCTCTCTCCTGTGTCAGAAGAAGGATGCAAGTATTATTGTTGGCAATGTGGTCTTAGAGACAACAACACAGGACAAAACATGAGTTTACTCAATCATTTGGTCTAATAGAAACTGAATGCCAGTTAACCCTCCTTTTCATGGATGACTCAAGCCCAAATGCAGACAAAATTGTCTGAGTGAGCGAGGTTTATAGAAGGAACCAATGTAAACACTGTTTGATTATTCTGTATCCATTAGTTTGTGCAAAATCTATTTCATATCGATACACTGAAGCAGAAACTTTGTCTATTTCCTGTTTACACTGGCAACTTTTTTTTTACTTCAATATACAGTCAGTCTTGAGTTCCAATGATTTCTACAACTCTCCTTTTCTGTGATGGAACAAGTGGAACACACATTACTCATTCAATCAATTCAATTAGCTGCTTCTGATTTCCATCCACAAGCTTCTGGTCGTCCTCTGGCTGAATTTTGAACCACTCCTCTTGACAGAATCGGTGAAGTTCATCTAAATTTGTTGTCTTCCTGGCCCAGACTTGTTTCTTCAGCACAGACCACGCGATGGGGTTCTAGTCCTTTGGGAAGGCCATTCCAAAACCACTAGTCTAGCCTGATTGATCCATTCCTTTAACACTTGTGATGTGTGTTTGGGATCATTGTCCTGTTGGAACACTCAACTGCACCAAAGAGCCAATCTTCTGCTGATGAATGAATTTGGAGATAATCCTCCTTTTTCATTATTCCATTTACTTTCTTTAGAGCAGCAGATTCACTGACAGCAGTACAGCCCCACAGCATAATACTACCAGCATCATGCTGGACAGTAGGTGAGGTGTTCTTGGGGTTAAAGGCCTCACCTTCACTGAATTCCCTGAATTCAGCTGAGTCGGATGATATAAGCCACGCCCATTTTCGTCAATATTTTTTGGCACAAAAATAATAAATATGGCTAATCGACCGTTTCGAACTCCTCATAGGCCGTTTGACTGATGCGCACAAAAATTTGCACATAGCATCTGTTGGACACGGCTGACTAAGAGCAAAAATAATTTTGATATTCCAAAAAATACTCAAGTTATGAAATAACAACTTCCTGTAGATTTTGGTCACAACAGGAAGTGTTGCATATCTACACATTGGTGTGTCCGAATGACATGAAACTCAGTTTCCTACTTCCTCATGAGCCCCCATCTGTGCAAAATTCTGTGCAATTCGGCCTCAAGGGGGCACTTTTATCGCAAAATAACCAAATAAAACGCACAAAAATGCCAAAGTAGCGGGGCCAGATACGCAGCACGCCCACGACGGCTGCATGCCCTGACACACGTGGACTGCGAGGGCCCGTTCATCGCTGCTTGCAGCTTTAATTTCTACTGATTTTGTTGCTTCATAAAAAACGTTTCTGCAACTACAGTACTACCTTAAGGTGTGTCTTTCAACCCTTGTGCCCTCCTCAAAATTACTACCCTCTAACCACCTTCATGGCCAAAAATGTACACGCAAAAAATCTGCCATAATATCCTCATACATCAATATTTTTTTTCTGCTTTTTTTGCTTGAATCCCTTAATCAACTTGTTCCCTGATCAAAATGATCAAATATTCAATCATTTTCAGGATTTTAACCTTTTAAATGGCAGTTTTATTATTTGAATTATTTTTGGCCACGAAGGTGGTTAGAGGGTAGTAATTTTGAGGAGGGCACAAGGGTTAAAAGACACACCTTTAAGGTAGTACTGTTGTAATAGAAATGCAAATCCCTACTGAGCTGGACTGGTGTGCTGAGCCAAACCGAGTCAAGCCGAGCCAGTACACAAGGATGGAAAAGCTTTTTGGGGTGAACTGTCTATTAAAGCTACACAATTAAAGACAACACACACACACACACTTTGTTATTACAACACTGGATGACTTTAATCCACAACTCCTCTTATATTTAAACACCAGTCTATTTTACACAGCTCAGTTAAAAGCTAAGAAAAAACAAACAATGACGAGAATGCAGTGAATTGGAAGGGAAGTGAAAGTTCAAAACCTAGCAATAATGTACAAAGCAGAGCTGCTTTAAGACCTTAAGCAGCTGTTAACATCTGGGTCTAGTAAGGAACAAACTGTAAATGGGTGAATGGCTGAGAATGGATGACACATTTGTTTGTCTACACCTGTTGATGTTTTAGTTGACAGTTGAAAATGTTTCTGTAAGTTTACCTCTGAAAGCTAAATAAAGCACATTGAAAACCCTGTCCTGCTTGCTGCCATTCATCCCTCAAGCACAGTGCTTTTGAAATGTGTGTCATTATGACAAAGGTGTGCAGATTTTTGTTTCTAAACAATACAGACAACATTCAGAGGCATCCAGTTAAACCAGTGGCCGTTGTGTTGGACAGAAATAACAGACGCTTGGTCCTCCGTCACACTACACTGAAAACCAATGTTCTACACTAGTTCACACAGTCAGCTTCTAACATCTAAAACTCTCCTGTTTTCTGTGTCCCACTTCAGAGGCTGCCGGCAAAAGGTGTGTCCTTCAGAGAACCAAAGCTACATCAGCAGTTTCCATACTTGGCCTCACAGAGACCATCATTAATAGTGCCTGCACTCAGGCAGTCCTTGTCAACTGATAAATTAGGAAATTTTTCATTCAAGTTCATTTGTGACTGACAACGTTATTATGTCCAAAAATATCCACATAACTGTGATAGCAGACAGAACAATTTTCTTATTTCATAAGTAGACAAAAAATGACCAGTGCATTTTGACCAGAAATGTATACAGAAGGAAGCTGCATACCACTGGGTCATTGGAATGGGACAGCCTTATGTACCCATAATGATAAACTGTCAGGAAATACGAATGTCACAGGAGGTAGCCTCTGGGATGGGACACAGCTCGAGACATTTAATGTTGTGTTTTATAAAGAAGACCTTTTGAAGATAGCTCAGGTGAAACACTGAACTCCATCTTCCTTTGACACTGACGTGCAGCTCACACTTAAAACAGACAACACAGAGAGAAGTGTTACCATGTTCACACAGAGAGGAGAAGATTATTTTCCTGAGTAAATGCAACCTTGGACTGAGAGAGGGCAGAACTTTTAAAAACAATTAATCATGTCATTCAGAGTAGCTCCCTGGCTGACTTTAGATCAGGTGAGTGGTAATGTATTTACAGTGGAACAGTCAGGAGGGTAAAATGCAGTGAGAGATTATCTTTTAACAGAGGAAACAACTGGGTGCCCCCTCCTCCTTTTCCCTCTCCTCCCAAGGTCCAGAAGAAGTTTTCAGGTCGACACAAAACATGAACAACCAAACACAAAGCTCACTTCACTGACTGTGGGACCACAGCTGGGTTTCACCCAAATGTGCCAATCATAAGTCAGCAATGAGTGGTTTTCTGCTCCAAAACGTAGCTACCCTTGGTAATCTGTAGACCGTGGCAGGACGTCAGCATATTGGAAGGTAGAGTAAGAGATCAGAGGTCAGACGTAGAAAAGTCGTACCCTTGAGGTACTGACATGGAGGTCATCATCGTAGAACTTGGTCTCTATGATCACATTACCACTGGAATACAAAGATACAAGTCAACTTTAACAAAGGCATCAAATCACTCCTTCAAAAAACACATTCACTATATAACATAACCATGAATCCATTAATTTCTACTGTTGTGACTGCAAGAATGGACACAGAGTTCAAGAATAATTTCAGTTGATTGTAGTTTTCATTCCTATCATTCATTATACCACTGTACTCACTGAGTAAATCCTAAGAGACCTGACAACATGGTAATGGCACATAAAGTGGCTTTAAGCGATGTGATGTAATGTTAATCTATCTTAAAATAATAGCTTGTTGACTTGTGATATTTTATGGAGAAAAGGTTTTCTGATTTTACCTCTTATGTCCCCAGCTGCTTTGCCTCAACTCTCTTCCTGAAGGTAACCTGTAACTGCTGCTTAGTCTAGCTACAAGTTAGCTCTGCTAGCTGAATCTGCTGGGAGCACCGCTGGGGAGTTTTGGTGTTAACAGCACTACCACAGCAGTTTTAGACTGCTGGAAAGAGGAAGTTTTCAGGTCCAGAGCCAGAATCAGAGCCAGAATCAGAGCGGTGCAAGTGAGCAACAAAATTGGGCTCGGCAGCCTCTATGGACATCATGCGGAGACTAAGAGGAGAAGAAGACGCAGATGTTCTCTTGTCTCTTGCAGTCACTAAGACTGACTAAGCCTTTTAGTCGTCTCCAACATCTCTCCTAAATAAAGTGTGCAGACATTGACGACAGGCAACAAGCTGGACTTTGTTGAACAGTGAGTATTATTAGCTGCCTTGCTGCATTGGCAAAGTTGTCAACTCTCTAGTCTTTGATCACCATTTCCACAGAGGTTTAGCTGGTAGCATGTAACAAATGTTATAGTCTCTGGTTCACATTACATTAGCTTGCATGAAGAGTCACTTTTTCAGTGCCTGTGCACATATATGTGGGTATCTGGAGGGCTTACCAACCCGCTAACTGCAAGTTTTGTTTGTAATTAGCATGCAATGTCACATTGCAGCTGACAATTTTTTACAGAAAGCTGGGATTTGTATATAGGACAGAAACGGTGGAGGGGCCAAATCTCACAAAGTACATATTTTTACAGAATGTTGCTTAAATTAAATTGGCACACCAAGAGACTCAGCCAGTCATCTGATCCAACAGGTTGGAAACAAACCAACAGTCATTTCCAAGTAAAAAAAAGATTGGTGCACTCAACTACAGGATGATTAGAAGGTCAAAGTTGAAATGTAATCTGATGTTTAAAACAGACAGCTTGGATCATCACATCTTCACATGACCATACATGGAGGCCAACACCTTTGTGGTAAGATGTGGCTTACGCCAATTAAATGCTTAAATCCAGAGTTTTCCACCACTGAATAAGGCTGCATGTCTGATGCTACAAAAAGCGCTAGTTAATGCTTTGGCGCGAGTTGCATTTCGTGGAAGTTTACCTCTTAACAAGGACAGAAGAGCTGCCTGTGTTAACGGTGTAGTTTTCTCAGTTAAGTCTACTTCTTTATGATGCCTGGGGAGATGTCCTGCCATATTTTTCATGTTGCCTGTGGACATGTATGATACACGTGCATAAGCATGGCTGTAAACTGTGGTTTTCTTGTCGACATCACAAACGTTGTTGAAATAACTCACCGGGAACTATACTATTATCATTTCCACACCGTTGATTTCAGAGAAGTAGGAGGGGGTTTGAGTTTAGTTGGTATGTCTCCTATATCAGCAGTTGCCATGGTGTCTTTTTCATTAGCTGCAGCTCCAGGTTAGAGGAGGGAACATTAACTTGCCACACTAAAGTGTGCTTTGTGTTTTTGTCCCTCTTGGCACGCCTGCCTGATGGGATACTGGGGGCATGGCGAAATCCTCAATTACACTTTTGATTTCGAAGGTCAAGATTGTGACGTCATTTGTATCGATACCCAACCCACAATCGAGATCGTGAAACCCCTAGTTCCCATGTGAGCTCAGCAACCCTATCTCTATTATAACTGATGAAAATGATGGAAAAAAGTATACAATGGACAGCTACAATAAAAAGGAATTAATCTTGCTAAAATGTTTCCAGTATTTCCTCAAAAAAAAAAAATCAAATCATCATAACTTACTATTGTAAGACTGATTTATTGAGGTAAACTTGAAACAGCTTACTTTTGACTGTCATGGACTGTCTTCCACAGTCACCTGACTTCAACCCCATTCAACATCAAATTGTTTTGACTGAACATGAGTCAGCAGGTTTTACACCAACTTGTAGAGTCCATGCAGCTCAAGTGCACGGGACAAATCAAATAATGAACTATTCTGAAATTCATTGACATTTTCCAAAGATTCAACTTTCAACTCTGTTAAAAAATCTGTTAAGCTGATATCACTTGTAATGAAAAATCTTGTTACAATCAAAACAAATGCAAAAAAGAAGTACCTTGACTATCAGTCTCAGACTTTTGGACCCTATTGTATGTTAGAAAAACAAGTGTATGTGCAGGAGTTAGATACAGGTTATTTCTATCACAGCATGTTGGTTAAATCTATATTAACTTCTGAGTGGAGACTCACGTTAAAACATTGGCTGGCATCATCTGGGACTCTGGAGCTGCTTCTATCAGAGACTGCCACGTGTTAGTGGAGTTGGGGATAACGAAACCAAACTCAAAGAACCATTCTGGACAGAGAGACACAGACAGACAAAGAGCTCAGTGTTGCCTCAACAACATACAATATCATTACTAGCATTCCTAGTTTTATAAAACATGCAAGTAAACCCTAATGGTTAGTGTTTCAAAGACATTTCCCTCCCTGGTGGAAAGCAGCTACATAAACATGTTGTGTCGCTGTGGATTTTGTGTTGTCCCTGGGCCCTACTGTACAGAGGTGAGGTGGCAGAGAGCCCCAGGGACAACACTCCAAACACAGTAACAGGGACAACACTGTCAACCACTTATAGCAGATCACAACTGACTGAGGTGTCTGTTTGAGATTGGAGATGATGCTGCTGTTCTCTTCTAACCCTCCAGTAAAACCTCAGGACAGTGCTTTAAAAAAATAACAGTAAGGTGGGGCCAGAGGTTGAAGAACATGAGGTGTTATAAAGCAACTGCTGTATCCTACCAAACATTTTACAGAACAAAGCCCAAAGACTCTGTTGGCTCCATTTACCTTAACGTCAAAGTTTTCATTCATAAAATCTCTAATTTTTATGTCTTCACCTCTAAATTCAGTAGCATGAAACAAGGCCCTGCTCTTAGTCTACTTAATGTGGTGTGGCCCAAGGTATCGGCCACTCATCTAGAAGATCTTATCTTCTCTTCCAGATGAACAGAGGTTTATCAAGGCCTGACACTGGTTCTCCATCATTCAGTCTTAACATAATATGCACTAAGCAACAATCTGAACATGTTGATGTTTTATCTTTACATGTAGAAAATACCATTGATAGTTTCAAATGGAACCATCTTTGGGTTTTCAATGAAAATTTGTTATGTACTTTTATATGTACTAAAGAAATTCAAACTGATTAGTTTCCTTTGTGTAGTGGCAGCTCTCTTCCCTGTTGCATTCTACTAAGAGCCCATCTCAATTCCACTTAAGTCATCATCTGGGTTTCTTGTGATGGGCTGGAGCACAAATTCACACATGTAGATAACTCACTTATTTAGATAATGAATTCAACTAACAAAATACCAAAATTCAGATTGTAACTGCAAGACAAATCAATACTAACGAAAACAATCAAATTTAGCTGTCTTACAGATTGAACAAGGTGCCTCAGAGAAAGAGGACAGGGGCCAGTTATAGTACCGAGGAGCAGCAGCAAATGAAATCAACAATCAAATGGTGCCTGTTTCTGTTTGTTGGTTGTCCCCAAGAGACTAAGAAAGGTCCCTTTCTGAGTTTTTCTCACTTTCTTTAACATTGTGAGATATGGAGACTTTGTTAGTTTCACAAATTTAGTTTCACAATTTACATACGTATTTTCTATCCACATAGTTTGAAGGACATGTATTTCTTTACTCCCCATATAGTATCTAATGTTAAGTGAATGAAAGTGAGTGAATGCAAGATTTACAATAACTGCATTGCCATATAAAAATGGAATACAGGTGATCCAGTGATATCAGTTCCATTCAGTATATGAAGAGTAAACCATGAGTTTCAAGGCATATTAGATGCCACAACCCAGTACAGCAGTTTCTAATTCCATCAGACGCTGCATTTCTGAACAACCTGGCATTATTTTTCATCATAACCCTCTCCACCAGAACCCATGGTCTCATTGGATTACACAATAAAGTTTTATTTAAACTGGAGATCAACAACTGTAATCCATTCATAACATTCAGAAATGCTGATGAAGTCTCCACTAGATCCCCCTTTCCCTTGACAAGCAAGTCTAAGATCTATGAAGTGACAGCTTTTAGAGTTAAACCACTGTGCTCTGAAACCTATTATTTCCAATGGCTTTCAATGGCGATGAGCACGGTGCAAATCATGTTGCATCTGGGCCCATGAGAAACTGTCTACTTTATTAAACTTGCCTTGTGGAGTTTCCTTGTATGTTTATATCAAATACGTACATTTCTTATCAAAACAGTTTGTGCAGCCTTGAGGTCTAACACATTATTTGAAGGCATTTCTTCCCTCATAAACATCTAAAAAGCTGACTTTTGAATTTTGAAACAGTGTTTACATCCATGTTAACTTGCTAACAGCTGTCTACTTCCCTCTCTACTTTGTGAAATTACTACATTTCTTGGCACATTCTGCCACCATGTAATTAGTTGAATAGTTTGAAACCATTGGCAGGAATGTGCTTTGTATCATCCACTTTCCATGCAAACAAACAATACAGATCCATAGTGCCACAACATTCACAACTCTTTATATCTTTAACTGACTGACTTTCAGTTGAGTGTTTTGGCTGATTACCTTCTAGACACTGTCCTTTGAAGAAAACTTTCTGCTCCAATCTGAACTTCTCCAGTTTTTCTGAGGAGGAGAAGTTCAGTTCTCTGGACACTGCTTTACATTTTAGGATCTTCTTCGGGACACGAGCTGGAGAGACAGTGAGAATGTAATTAATTGTGCTGACAACAAGACCAAGTTAGTTTTGAAAGTCTAGGCAGTGCTATGGATTAAACCCTTTTAGTGCAAGATGTGACCAGTGGGCCGTCTTTTCAAAAGCAAACCACTTTGTTTTTAGGTGATATTTTCCTTTAAAGCTTTGTAGGCTTCCATTGAACTGAGAAAGTGTGTGGCACTGGTTGACTCGTCACCTTCTAAAAAGAAGCCTGTGAGTGGACAGTATCGATGCCAGCCCTTCTTAAAGTCATGAGATGACTTTAGCTGTAAATTGCCGCTATACAAATAAAGACTGATTGATTGATTGATTGATTGATTGACTGATACCTGACACTTTAACGCCATTTTCTACTTGCCCTACTTGCAATGTGCCAGTCTGCAATGTTCTGAAATCCTGTCAGTTAGGTCAAGGTCAAGGTCAAGGTCAATTTTATTTCTATAGCACATTTAAAAACAACCAAGGTTGACCAAAGTGCTTTACAAGGCATACATGAACAAACCATGAAAAAAAACCAAACAATATATATGCACAAAGTATAAGCAGCCCGGATGTCAGCACCCACCAGGACTGAAAGCCACCGAGTAGAGGTGCGTCTTTAAACGTGACTTAAAAGACTCAGCAGACTGAGCAGCCCTAATGTCCAGTGGCAGGCTGTTCCAAAGTTTAGGGGCTGCCACTGAAAAGGCTCGGTCACCTTTGGTCCGAAGTCTGGATCTGGGAACTTCCAGGACCATTTGACTGGACGACCTCAGCTCTCTCGCAGGTTTGTGGACTTGAATAAGTTCAACTAGATAATGGGGGGCCAACCCATGTAAAACTTTAAAAACAAGAAGTAGAACCTTAAAAACAACTCTAAAACGGACAGGAAGCCAGTGGAGCGATGCCAAGACCGGGGTAATATGTTCCCGTTTTTTGGTCCCAGTTAAAAGCCGAGCGGCACCATTTTGGACCAACTGCAGCCGGCGAAGGGAAGATTCATTGAGGCCGATGTAGAGAGAGTTACAGTAGTCCAGCCTGGTCGTGATCAGAGCATGAATGACTCTTTCTAAGTCACCACGAGGAAGATAAGGCTTTATTTTAGCAACCAGCCTTAAGTGGAAGAAGCTGTTTTTGA
>OMLP01017548.1:0-22907 GCA_900302685.1 Spondyliosoma cantharus | reverse complement strand
TAAATTTGCTTGTTGTGTATTCAGAACTTTTGTAAACCAACAATTTATTGTAACATACAAAATACGAAAATACTGTTGTAAAGTGCTGCCTGGTAATAAGCTAATAAAGTATTCTCAAATAAACAAAATATATATAAAACAAGCTTTCCAATGAATAAAATATTCTCAAACAAAAACTATATGAAGTATTATAAAAATAAATTCCTCACAGCTTGTTAACAGCTTTTAACAAAACGTTTTCACAACTAAACACTAAAACAGTTCCAGCATGTAGCACTGTTCAGTTTTACTCAACCTTCATATTTTTTGCCAGAAAGATTAACTTGTCCACATTGACTCAGTTATTGTAAGTACTACCTTACGAAGATATAAGGACGACAATATGCACTTCTGGACTATTTATTGACAGTCGTGTTTTTTTGGACAGGCATCAACACAGTCACCTACACTGTCACTGTGCTCCGTAGCGCTCGTCTAACATTGATTTGCAGGTCGCAGCCCTGGCATCTCAATGTGAAATAGTAGTGTTCAAGCCACGTCAGGTGCTTTGAATGAAATTAAATGCACATGCCAAGATTCCATTGAAATTTGCCATTTTGGTCTACTTTCAAGACTGGACATCCTGACTTGTTTAGATATCAAGTGAACTGCACCCACTGCAAAATTAGATTATTATTATTATTATTATTATTATTATTATTAAATGCCTACATCTATTAAAAACTTACTTAAAATGAACAAGACATTGCAGTGTCAAATTCAACATACAGGCATCACGTAAGTTACACTGATTATTCATACCAAAGGTAAGCAAAGTGCTGACAAAGATCCAGTAATGGTGAGTCTACTCCCTCTCTCTCTCTCTCTCTCTCTCTCTCTCTCTCTCTCTCTCTCTCTCTCACACACACACACCACCCATCCAAACACTGCTGTGAACCAAGTACACTCACACATTGTCCTGCTGGGGTTGCCATTGCCATCGGGGAACACTGTGGCAATGACAACCCCAGCAGGACAATGTGCCCTGACATACCACAAAAAATATTCAGGAAAAGCTTTAGGAGCACAACAAAGAGCCCAAGGCATTGACCAGGCCTCCAAATTCCACCTGTGATTGAGCATCCTTGGGACATCTGATCCATGGAGGCCCAAACCCTAAGGGATCCACAACAAATGGCCTGGTGCCAGACAACACAGTACAGTACTATGACCACAGATCAGAGCTGTATTGCCTGCACAAGGGGAACCTGCACAATATTAAGTACGTAGTTTTAATGTTATGGCTGATTGGTGTAGTCTTCAAAGCACTGCCTGAAAATAGTGTGGGCAGCCAAGTCTACATTCTAATAGTGTCATCTGATGTGACCGTTGTAGATACACTAAACACTATATTCTCTTAACCATTGTGCTTCATCTACAAGCTTTTCTTCCTGTCTAAGGATGGCAGGCATATTTTGCCTCTTCCACCAGTTGCCAGAGATTCTATCTCCATTTACAGGGCAAGGAGACAGCATCTTCAAGTTTTTTTTATCATTATTTGATTTGATTATTTGGGCCAAATTTCGGCAAAATTCAACAGAGCAGCATGCAGCCTGAACAAAACTTGTTGCTGAATAGGCTGCTAATTTCAGCAATCACTGCATTTGTTTATAGTGATTATTTAAACAATGACTTTATCTTTTTTATGAAAAAGTGTGCACTTTAACTGAAAATCAGCTCTCATGTGTGACAAAATTAAGTCATCACAAGACATTTTTCATCAGGACTATAAAGGAAAGTGTTGTGTTTATGGGTTAAAAGCAAAGCCCGTAAAAAAAGTTAAAACTGGAAACAATACACTTCCCAGTGCTTTCAGACTAAAGACTGCTGCTCACAAAAACATAATTATAACATAATAATAACAGTACTGCTACCAATTTCCTGTCTTACTTCATTGATCCATGGCTCTCTAGCTGAACATGAAATTTACACTTCACGGTTTGCATTGACAGGGGAAATGAACACTAAGCTCTTAGACATAAATCTAGGTAGATGGTGATATGCATTGTCCTCTCACAGAACTCAAAATGGGTTGGCCTTGCACTGCGTTGTACAAATACAACATTTGTTTATCAACAAAGCTGTGGTTTCCTCATGTGGAAGAGTCTCTCAAGTCATCTGTACCTCCTTTTTATATCTGCCTATAAGCAGAAAATGAATTGAAGAACTTAAGTAGCAGATAACAACCAAATTGTCAGATTAGTAACTGTAATGTGATTACTAAATTTAGGACATTGCTGTGTTTCTGATAAATGTACTTTAAATGCAATAATACATTTGTTTGGCATGCGTTACCCCAACACTTTGCACACAGGGGTCAGGGATCAAAGACCAGGGAGAGAGACATCCTGACAGACGGACTGTACTCATGGCTAACATGAACGACTGCAGCAATGACACAACCAAACGTTCCATCAAATATTTGTGACATTGGTACTTAAGTTGGGTGTGGCAAAGGGAAGAGAGGAGCTGTAACTCCTTCTCTGCAGTAGTCTGCCATATAACTGATTTAACTGGGTCTAGCACTTGAGAAGGAAAAGTGAAAAGAGACTTTGTCACCAATAACATGCTCAATTATTAACTGCAGATTGCGGCAATTTCCCCAAAGAAACGGTCCCTTTCAAGTGTTGAAGGCAAATAGCTAAAATCAGTAAAGAGGCATTAGTCTTAGAAATAAGGCCAAGCTAACGAGGGTTAGTTAAATACCACTGCAGTCCCCTATAAAAGACCTTGGTGTGACGGTTTGAAGGTGCAATTTTCCCTTTGGATAATTCTGTCAAATATACACGTGGACAGGGAAAATGAGGTTGCCTTAAATGGGATGAATTAGGCCAGCTTAAACAAATTGTTACAAATTGGATAACAAATGGTCATACACCTCTTCTGACCTGCATGATAAGTTGTGTGCTGCAAACTAAGTATAACTGTACTGTACTTTATTTTTTTTTTTAAATGCCAAACCGATTTTGAAAACACAATTAAAGGAGACATGTTGTACTGAGGTTAATAATTTGTTTTTGGTTACAACTAGAATAGGCTTATACTGTATGCTTTAGTGCTCAAAAAACATATTTGTTTTCTCAAACTGTCCAGTGCTGTCCCCTTACTGTCCCATACTGTCTGTCAAAGACATTTCTCAAAGCAATGACCAAAATGTCAAATGGTAAACTTCATTCAGAGATGTTTACAACATTCCACCACTTGTCAAAATAGAAGAATTGTTAGACAACTCATTTTATTTTTTTTATTTTTTTTATAACAAAACTAACAGAAAAACAAACCAATTGTACTGCAATCTGGTGCTGAATACAGCTGAATACACAATTATGAAGTCAGCACATGCTTTATATTTGTTCAGTATTTGTGGTCCTCAGATATTCTCTCTAATGCAAAATGGATCCCAAATAACCCCTGTGCCTCTCTTCATTCTCACCTACCTCCTTCATATTAATTAACTTAGCAAACAGGAATTGACTAGACAAACACAGGCAGGCCTCTTTGTTAAATGGCAAATACCAGGTACTTGCACATGTGCAATTTTAGCCCCATAAAGCGAAGCACAATGCTGGATATAAGAGCCAACCAAATCAATCTTCATTAAGAATGCCTTTTTCAGGTTTTATGGCATAAGTGGCATCTCCAGAGACCATCTTTAGATCCATGCAAAGGAGCAAGAGCAGGTACACCTTAATGCATATCTCTGTGTTTAAAGTTCAAACAAAGCATCAGACCTCCCACTGGATTCTGCTATATTTTAATAAATCACAAAGCTTCGCAATGACATTCTAATCTTGGTTTTTGTAGAACATAAGGTAAATGCTGATGTGCAGAGTTGTGCCAGGGTGCTTATTGCAAAGCTTGTGTCAAGGCTGGGCATTTTCACCAAAGAGCAGAGTAGCTTCTCACTGAATATAAAAGCATCCAAGGCCTCAGCACTAAAAGCATAATGCAGGCACAACATTGCAGCATTATATTGTGTCAAAAGGTATGACCTATCAACAACAATGCAAACGACTGTATGTTTCTAAGGAGATAGGAACGGAGCAAAGCAATGTTGGCAAATGCATGATCTGATATTATACCTAGAATATCATATTTAAAACAACAAAATATAACTTCCTGTAGAGAGATAGTTGATTGTGGAATATCATCCCTATATTATTAAATACTTTGAGTAAACGCTTTGGGTTGGCAGCTCGGGTCAGATGCCAACCCAAAGTGTCGGTATTTGACGACATGGGGATGAGACTCAATAATCAAGTATCTCTCTACAGGAACAAAGCGTTATCAGATACACCATTGGTAAATGCTGATATTGTGAGGATTTGTATGCTTTCTCTAAAGCCTGATGGTCTAACAAAAATAAACATTTAGCCGATTCTCTGTTCAGAGGTAAAATGTCTTGTGATCCCCTAGTCAGTTACAGAACAACCTCCCTCACCAATTTCAACAGAAACAAGCTCTAATGTCATACTACAATCTACCATATTGTACAGGGGCCACTGGGGTCAGCGTGCCTGTCTTGCTCTATTGCCTGTCGTCGATAAGCAGCTTCAAATATCTCCAGCAGGAAGAAATGTTACCATTGTTTGTTCCTGCTGCTGCTCAAATTGAGTTGGTGGCACAAGTTGGCAGAATGATCAAGTGGCTCGTTAAGCAGAAGAGGAATTAGGTCTGAGTGTGTCAGATAGCAGAAAGTCATGGCTGCCCCTGGGGCATCTGTGTGGTTTCCATTTGTATGACACCTGTGCTCTTAGAAGGAACTGCACTTGTCCTTGCTGCCAGCTGGGACATCTTCTCTCCAAGGCAACTGAGACAAGGAGTGGGCATTCAATGGATATTTTGTGTGGAGTGAAGAAAATTGAGCTCTGCACCTAAAGACATATACATTTGGAAAAAAGGTCAGTTTTTGCATAGGAAAATATGCATGAGTCCTACAGGAAGAAAATATTCATTTAAAGAGACACTCTCGCTATGAGGTAGTAGCATAATAATGTTACTAAAGAAATGATGCATACTAAAGCTCCCTCGCCAGGAAGTCTCCAGTGAATATTTGGAGAATAATTATTCTATTCACTTTTTGAGCTTCAGGGCTAGAACTGCACTATAAATACACTGGCTACACAATGGTTTGTTCTAAAAAGGAATACTTCTGAAGTATTTGGCAAATAAACACAATGGTTTATCTTTGAAGCAAGCCCTACTTGACGGTAACTGTGACACACATGAGGGAAAGAGGTGGCCAGACAGACAGTGAGGACAACAACGCTAGAGTGTTCTTCCAGCTATCTGCCCTCAGATATGGACACAGAGTCAGGGAACAGCCAGCAGAGCCTGCTGCACGGCCATTCTCTCTCTCTGACAGTATGTCTGATGTCAGCCCAAGAGGGTGAAGAGGCAAAAACCCTCAGCAGATGGGAGAAATCTATCCCTCTTGGTGATATTGGTGAACTTAACTTAAACAGTTTGGACACCAAAATCTTCCAGATTTCTTTGGCAATCAGTGGTAACATTTTAGCACACACAATTGTAAGTAAGGATATTCTGAAGGTAATAAACAAGGATTGATTGAAATAGCAATCCTCATATCTGTGATGCAGACAAGACAAGTATGTTACAGTGAATACCATTGAAGGAATTTCTATTTTGTACAGTCATTTATAGTCTAGACATTTAGATGGACCAAATTACATTCATGTTCATTAGAACCAGACTGAAACTTTATTTTTCTTATACAAAGTCTTTTTGTTCTAAAGTCATGGCTCTCTGATAAAACCTCTGCATACAACCATTGTTACGGCTTGCCAAATGTATACTAACAAAACAAAGGCCCGGAAGCATGTCTTCCGACAAACTCAATGGCGCCAACTTGGGTTGAACAGTGTGGGAAGAAAAAATATAGGTAATGTTTGATGACATCCTCTCACAAGGAAACTGCATGTAGGCTGTTTTTGGTAGTTATTGTTATAAGTTATAGTTAATTGTTAATAGTCTGTGGTTGAATGAGGAGTCAGGGTTTCAGCTGGTCACTTTTTGCACAGCAAACAAAATAAAATCAAACAATCCATTCCATGATCAATCATTTGATTCACTGATTCACATGAGTGCACATGTAACCTTCTCAGAGCTACATCTCTGAACAGTTTGTAGACCTGAGGTTATTGGTTATTGGAAGTTTAATTTAATTGTTGAAGTCGTGTTACTTTATTGCTGTTGGAAACTCAACACTGATTTTTCTACATTGTTCTAAGAGATTTTAAATAACTTAATAACAGTGGACTTTATTATCATTTGAATGATTTGAAGGATATGAAAGATACTCATCATTGAATTGGCGGAGATTTGTTAGAGGGAATTCTATGACAATACTGCAGGGCAGAAAATGTTTTATATCGCTCTGTTGACCACTACTCAACACATGCGTCTCACTGGTTAAAGACACCATTCCAGCAGTCATCCCTGTTGTAACAGAAATGTAAATCCCTGCCGTGCTGGGCTGAAACCCCATTACTTTTCACAGTCTGGACCAACTCTGCTGTGAAGAATGCAGGAAGATGCCATAGTAATGTTTCATTAACATGGATTTTTTATCGATCTTCTGTAGCAGCAAACATGATAGAGTCTATTATTACACACTTTATGGCTGACGAAAGGAATAACGACTACTTTTCTGACACACTGATGATGTCTGATGATGGCCACCGTCATTAAAGGGAAGACTTGGTTAGTAATACAAGTGCAAGTGCGTACATGCGACGCCACAAGCTTAGCCATTATCCCCAATGTGCTATGACCATAACCATACACTACACATTAAACATTACAGCACGATTTGTACCATAACACGGGAGAGGTTATTAGTATTAAAGGTCCAGTTGCTAGGATCACAAACAATTAATCACCCCTTGTCTAACTCATCCCTATAGTGGCTGCTAACACCCCCCAAAATTCTAAATGCCCCCTCAACAGTCAGTGTTGTCTGTACTGTGCTAAATTAAACGCATGACTGTGCAATATGGCATAGAAAAGTACCTGCTGCCTCTGTAGATATAAAAGGCTAACTCTATCTACAATAAAACATTGATACACTTGTTTTGAAACTAAATTCTGGTTACACTACATGTGTCTGTTTATTGTCACAAACCTCTAGCCAACGTTTTCCATTTTATTAACTGTAACTACAGCTCTTCCCTAACTGTAACAGAGTTGCCTAATACAGTACTAACCTTAATGACATTAACTGTGTTCCGAGAATAATGATGGAGCTCTGACAGGACGCATTCTCTGTCTGGTGAGGTATTATCCTGTGGACCTGTCCTCATAATTAAAGCTGTGAGGAAGCCTGATAATGGCGCAATGAATTAATGAAATTAAATAAACCACTGGAACTTGAAATTCCATTTGGGAATGGCCTTGATAATGATTTTTTAAAAAGGTTTCTGGAGAGTTCAGACATAGAAAAGCAGCATACTGCAAGCTCTGCAGTCTGAAATTCATAATAGAAGTTATATCTTTGCCTTTGTTGTGTAAAATGTAAAGTATTCCCACATTACTTAGACAGTGTGCTAAATATAACAACCCTTGTACTCGGGTACTGCAGTAAGACTCGAAAACAAATTTAATATTTAATTCTAAATCATACTGACTTCGGAATTCAGCCAGCATGGCACACAATATGCCAGTTCTCTTTGCCTAACAAATTTGAATTCCACATGGGGTAACCACTTTATCTCTGTAGATGGGGAATGATGAGAGCCAAATGAGCCATTACACTGTATAATGGTTGTAACCACGAGCATATCAACATCATGGCTGCTGAGATTATCTTCTTGACAAGGACTAATGACACAGATCAAGGGCAATGCAATTAAAAGGAAATCATCATGAGCTACAGGTATCGATGTCATATTTGAGTGAGCATGCATAGTATGCAAATATAAGTCTGCAGTATGAATTATTATTTTATAAGAAAGCAATCATCCTTCACCAAACATACTTCAGGATATTATTCAAAGCTACCATCTTTATAAATTGCTTATTATGAAGGCCTAAAAATTACACAGAAACCAATAAGATCAACCCATTATGCATTAAATGAGGGTGAGAGAGGCAGCGGGGAAAAAAAGGATTTAGTCTGTCCATAATTTGGCATACATCTGGTGAACTATCAAGGATGCATTTCAATACTCATACACATCGTCCATGGTCATTACAGGGTGAATTTCCTGTGAGAGGTCATACATGTTGCAGATATAACAAGCTCTCTTCACTATCACCAGCAGTAATAATGCATAAACCACAATGCATCTACCTCTGGGTACTACAACTGATACCCAACACTGGGCTTTTTATTTCCAGTTTTAGAGGAGAAGAAGACTCTGCAATCCTTGTTTGACCAGTAAATGAGCTTAGGCTGTCAAAGCTCTGTGGCATCACACACACATAACATCCATCTTTTATTACTTGCAGTCACAGGGAAGGGGAACACTTTCTTAGATTTGTTTTTCTCCGACATTCTCAATACACTAAATACATGCTCCTTTCCCACAACCTTGGCCCAATTTATTTCTTTCTCCTTGCTTTACTGGCTCCTGGCACTTACAATGGGGTGAGTGAGGTCGTAGTAGTGCTCAATTAAAAATATGAAGTCATGTGCAATCCCTCTGCAATCGATCCAAAAAGTCAAAGTCAACCCAAGGTGACGTCTGACATCCCTCAGCTGTGTTTCATAAACATGCTAGTCTTTCTGAGTTGATCGCAGCTCCGTCCAAGTCAGTGAGCTGGCTTGATCCATGGCAGAACTGTCAATAATCCCTTGATGACAACTGTTAATCCAATATCTTACACCTAATTCATTCTTCAATTCATTAAGGCCAATTCAACCTTTATGTGTATGCCAACTACACTTGTTTTTTTTATTTCTTTTCAAAACTGTTTTGCAGGGTCGGACTTGTACATCTTTGCTCTACATTACTCAAAATCATTTGAATTCCATTCATAGCGGCTGTGTTGGGGATTTCTTTTGAAGAGATCAAAGAAAAATATGTCATCAGTATGAGATATGTGGACTGGTACACATTGCTGGGAGGTTGTGCATGGTAAGCCTTGGAATCCTGATGGATCACACAGGCCGAGGTGAGCGTTTGTCACTTCCAGACACATCCAGGAGCCACAGCCACTGCCTCTGTTGCTAATTGAATTTGATGCTCCTTCCTTGGTAAAGGTTGCCTGCCACTGTTATATACCAGTACAGCCCAAGACTCTGCCATCTAAACTTAGAGCATGATTCCATTTGCATGAAACGGTTCTCCTATACACAGTTATTAGACGATCTGCAGAATGGATGTGGGTAAGTCAAGGTGACAGAGGGAGAGAATTCCAAATTCAAGGTGCATAGCAACAAAGGCGGCCATTTGGCAAATTAAAAACTTCTTGTATGTCAGGAAGTCAGCCGGGGCTGCTGCTGGGGCTGCTGTTGGTGCAATGGATCGCTGAATGCAGTCATGCAGAGGAAAGTCACCTGCGCTAAGTACCAACTCTAGAAGCTGCAAAGGTCATTGGGACTAAGTGCACGCAAGTAAGGACAGATGGATGCAATGCTGAGGTTTATTGCCTTATCATTAAACCAAGTGTTGGGCCCTGGATAAAAAAAGAAGCTTACTGTGGTAAAAAAAACAAAAAAAAAACTCAGTAATGACTGAAGACGAACTGTTATAAAATTTCCTCAAGTGGAAGCCTGCCCTCTGTAATATATCTTTCAGAGTATTAAAAGCTGCGAGACATGTTGATATAATACAGGACATCAGAGCACTGTGAGCTGTTGTGTGTTGAATGATTTTATTTTTTAACTTTGGAATCATGATAGTGTTTCACTTCTCCATTCCAAAACTGCTAGATTAACATATTAACACTTCATGACATTTGCTCTTTTCCTGTTTTGCCAATAGCAGATCATTTTGTTCCACTATTCAACCGTAATTACTGTAAAACCATTTTGTTACATGAAAGAAAGAGCCCTGAGGCATGGTGCCTTTGTGCAACATTTACACAACATCTCCGCATTACAATCTCCAACTGTAAATCAGAAATTCCTTGTGTCTACATAGACCACAGCCACTGTGGAATTCATCAAGACCCCGTAGCTTGTTGTGCTTACTGCAGATTCTGAATTTCAGACAAATAGTTAAATCTAAAATGAGACACACCATATGGCACAGTGTTCTGTGGACTGTCTAACCCACAATGCAATTGCTTCACCACACATATGCTTTATTTTACTGAAGGTCGAACTTTTCAGTATGGGCCACTTGGTTTGCACTGAGGTAAGGGTGACTTTGCGTCAAACAATGATTGACCATTAAACTAGTTTGCTTGAGAGTTTCCTGTGTTCTTGCCATAATCTTAACCTATGTCTTGACCAGACAAATTAGAAGTGAGCCATTTTCTTTGAATGAGGAAACAACAGTTAAAGTCAGCAGTCGCTAACCAGTCTTTAGTTGTTGTGGGTTATCAAACAAAACTGAACCCCCCTAGTAGAAGTGTAGATGGCCCCCTCTAGAGTCGGTGTTTAGTTTATTAATTCTGGGTTACTGTAGAAACATTGCTGACATCTTGGAAAACTACCTGCTGTCTCTTTACCATTTCTGCCAATAGATGCTCCGAAATCCCCCTAAATCCTTTGGTGGATAATAACTTCCAGAAGTGTTGCACTTCTTTCCTTTTGGAAACGACAACAATGTACTTACCAAGTTAACAGCAAATCTTGAAACAACGTAAACATGACAAACGGCAACATTTTCCATGTTTACTTAAAAGAGAAAAAGGCGGCAAATGGTAAAATTCTTATCAAAACTCTGTAAATTACATTCCATTCCATTTAAAATGCCATTATACAGTTCCAGTGCCTGAAGTGGTATGTCCTTTATGTAAGAAACGTAAAGTAAGGCCAGCAGGTCAGATTGGTGGATGGATGAGTAGTATGTCAAGCTTTCATATTAGAGACAATAAACTGCATATTGTCACAGACCTGCAGCCAAAGATTTCTAACCTAACCTTAACTAAGACTTCCCTAATACTAACCTTAATGTTTAACCTTTAAAAGTTTTTTTTTTTTTTTTTTGTATAAACCACAGTATTTCGTTAATATCCACAAATATTATCCTTTTGTTAAATCCGCCTCCTAAAATGTAAGTTGATATGCTCCTAAATTGTTTTCCATGTTATAGTCACAGGCAAAGCGCATCACAGGAGTCAGTGTGAGATGGATGATGGGTATACAAAGTGCAGGATATTGACTTTTGAGACCCAGGGCTCACATCCTCAGTTCTGTTTAAGGCTAGATTTAGGAAACAAAAAACTTTGGTTACGTTTAGGGAACAGTGTGGTTTCATTTAACTGTTGATGATTCAAGTAATTTCTCAGTTTTTCTGTATTCAACAAGACCATGATCTTTCCCTAACCTTAGTAGGGCTGTGAGTGCGCAAACATAACCATAAAAAGGTTGAATAATTCTGTAGTCTATACAAGTGGTTATTGTATTGTGAGATTGGATATTTTGCAAAAGAAATAAAATATGTTGTCAAAGAACATTTCACTGAAACATTTAGCATTAACATTTTCACGACTTGTCAGACATATTAATTAACATTATATCATTATGTTGATAAGATCGTGTAATATGGTTGGCATTACATTTCCTTAAAAACATATTTGATGTAGTCTGTAAATAATTTCTGAGGTAAAGAAACTGAGAAATGTATAATTTAATAGAAAATGAGAGTTTCAAAAATGGTGAAAAAATGGCTGAATTGGCCAATATCAATAATGTCATTCAACAGAGTTGTTTACAGCTTGCCTGATTGCTACAACAAAGGGCAAGATATATTAGCAGGAAGACAATGTCATTGTGTTCCAAGATCTCAGTTCCCTGAAATTTTGTTTAGAAGAACAATTGTTATCTTATACGTATATACAATCACAATTAGTACAATGCACTTGTTTTTCTTATCTAACCCGTATCTAAGGAGTAATCGGTTGCTCCCTGGTGCTCAGGGAGCAACCCTGGTGCTCAGGGAGCAACTTCAGCTTTTGATAGCCCAGATAATTATCCTAAAACCTAAATCCTAATTATCCAAAACTCAAAATAGAGTTGTATTACAGGTCCGATGTGTAAGAATGTGTGACTCTAGCATTGTAGTTGAAGCTTGAAACCTTCTAAACACCCCTACTGTGGTTTCTCTCTCTAGAGCCAGTGTTTTGTTTGTTTGTTCTGGGCTACTGTAAGAAAGTAGGCAGTGCAAAGTGTGTCCTCCATGCTCCACAGAAGATGACCCAATCCCTCAGTAGTTATAAAAGGCTAATTTTAAGGTAACAAAAATACAACAATTCTTATAGTATCAGAGATAATGCACTGAAACCATATATATGATATTTTCCATTTCTGACAATAGTATATTCCATTTTTGCTCCTAAATCCCCCTAAATCCTACACGCTGAATCTTAAAACCAGAAGCAAAAAAACACATTCTGCAGGTCACAGTCGGCATTTGTGTCAGACGTCTCAGTTCCATACAGTGTTTGTGACTGTGACATGACAGCATTCTTTTATGACTCCCTCATATTCCCCTACATTGACAGTGGGAGAATAGAGAGAGCTGCCAGGAATCATGGAGAGGACTCCCTGTCAAGCATTACCCTGAGGCTTTCCCTCCCTCATGTCAAGATAGATAACCATGAGAACCTCATGGGAAGCAGAGAGATAGAGTGAGACAAAACCACAGAGAAAAAAACAGAGACAGACAAAAAAAGTACCACAAAAAAATAAACTTGCTTTCCAGGAAGGCCAGATTATGTGATTTGTCAGGATGAAATATCAAGATATCATGGCCTCAATGTCATCTTTCTTGCAAAAAATAATAAAAAATAAGTTTGATTTTATTCAAAAGTACTGAATATGAAGATATGGCGATATGAGTGTTGTCTTTGCTTCCCCCCTTTGGTGGTTATAGCAGCAGTTAATGCTAACTTTTTAATAGCTGTCATTGTGTCCTTGACTGCGTATCTAGTTTATAAATGAAAATTTTAATTCTTAAACAAGTGAACAGGAACCTCTTGCAGGGAAATTGTAGTAGTTAACCAATGTGCTTGACTGTGTCTGAAATGTCTTGAAACAGACATTTTTTTACTTTACTTATTACTTTACCATCAGTTTTTGATAGGGTGTCTTTTTTGCATGAGACTGGAATGCAGTATTCTCAGATTTCCAAGCCATTCTACAAATGTGTCTTCATTATGGCTTCAAGCACATAACCAGAGTAAGCTACTGCATTTGCATTTAGTGTGTTTAACCACCAAAGTCAGCTTCATGCTACAGGGTGGTTAGAACAGTTTTAAATGAACAAAATAAATCAACCGCATTGCTGGAAGAGAGAATGAGAATTTAAGAGAGGATAATAAAATTGCACACCAATACACTAAGCATTATTGCTGGCAAATATTTGCTGACATTTGTACGGTCATTATCAGGCAACCTAACTATCAATTTCAGTTACATTATCCTCAGCGCCAAGAAGCCATCTGAATATCACATGGAAAACAGGAACTATCCTTTCAGTTTGCCTCTGTCCTCGTTGCCAAACAGCAAACGGGTCAATAACCCATCATTATAAAGCTTCACACTTCGCTGGCTGCAAATTGACTGCCTGAAGGATTAAGGAGAAAGGCAATGATGCCAATGCTGGAGATGAGACAACATTCCTCAGCTTCTCTACCAACTAAAAAAACCCAGGGTTCTCTGAAAATACTGGAGTTTGGCTAAAAAAAGAGACGGCAGCGTGACAAGACATAATCCTGTCAACCGGGGTATTGTTGGTAAAATGGGAGGGCCTATACTTACTTGGATCAATGTCCTCAATGTACAACAAAAAGTAGTAAGTGGATCAAAGTGATATATAAGGCAAAGTCACTTTTGAATTGTGAGTTTTGATTGTCCTCAATAAGATTTTTGAGTTTGGAATGGAAGCACACCTTGTACGGAGTATAGCATAATACTCAGGAAAGAAGAGGAAAGTCAGGTGCCTTGACAGTGTGGGTGCTTCTGATGCCACTGTGTTTGTGTTATTCCTAGAACATCATGATTAATGTTGCTCCGGGATCATCCAGGTTATTGCAACTGACCAATCGCGCTGTTGTGTTGTCATAGCTATGCAATTTCTGTTGGTGTTGCTACATCATAATTAATGTTGCTCCACAACCATCATTTCAAGGAAAAGCACCAAAGTCTGCATCTCGAGCAGGCCATTCTTGCTGAATGGATTAAGTATTAGACTCTGTTGTATGCTGTTTGGTTAGGTTTAGGGAACAATACAACTTGGTTAGGTTGAGGAAAACATGGTTTGGGTTCAAATATACCATTTTATCCTGTTTAAAACCATGTGCAGAGTTTCCTCGAGTTGCTAAGCTATGACATAACAAAAACATGATTGGTCAGTTGTAATTATTGGCCAAAAGCAAAATTAATTATAATGTACCAGGAACACCAACAGTGTGATATTAGATTGTGAGCAAAATGGCAATTTTCATGAGATCTCCTCCCTCTCCTTAATCCTCACTGTTTTACTTATTTACTGTTACTTCCTCCTTTCTAAGTACCTATCATATTAGACTTTCTACGTGTTATTATTGGTAAAATCTTAAACGCATCTAACGCAACATTGTGAGCTGTGTTAGAGTGGTTTGTGTTCTGTATGTTCTGCCTCTGGCTCTGAAGATGGCCTTTTCTGGAGACAACGCCATCAGTTAAAAGAGCTCATCTCTGCTGACATTACATTAGATGTCACAGGCACTCTAGACAGCTTCAGCCACAGGCTTGATAGCAGGTCTGTAGTAACAGCAATAGCAGCCTTTTCAACAGATGATGCAGAGTTTAGCTATGTTCAGCTGTATGGTTTGGAAGAGCAGGTAACCATTTTTGTGCCATGGTCTGCAGTCAACTGGCGCGCCAGCGAGATCTACGTCATTTTGACGTCACGTTGTCGCGTGACAGGTCGAGCGCGGCGAGTATGCTGGAGCCTTAATGCCTCCTCTACTCCACTGACAGACTTAAACAACACAAGTGAGCAATGGCAGACTCAATTACCCATGAATAGCATCTCCAGTCACTATTCATTTCTTAGGAGCCAATGCCTCTGTGAGGGGGGGCCAGAGCTACTGACATAGAGGCTAATCTGATAGTTCTGGCATCACTTGCAGAGAATCAGGGCCGCAAGGCACACAACATCACCGGTTTAAGAGACATTGTAATCCATGTCGCACCAGAAATGTGAGGATGAAGCAGTCAGGGATCACAAAAGAAAGCCTCGCCAGGACATGAGTTTGCCAGAACAATGAATGGGCGTCCATTGATTGTTTCTGCTCCCTTATCCGTGAGGGGTAATGATGACTGGCTGGCTCGTTACAGTAGAGGAAAGGGATTTGGTTTTGTTTATAAAAAACTTTCTTTCTGAGGTCACCCAGATCTTCTGAATTAGACACTCTGACTCTGTAAAGGTATTTAAATCCAAATCTAAGGCTCATATTTTAGCCTTGATTCAGTTAGTTCTGATTCTTACTTTGGGCTTTTGTCTCTGTTACCATTATCCTTTTGCGGGATTGATCTCAGAGATGCATATCCTATACCCAGGCTAGAGGACTGTGTCGATACAATACAGTCCTCCGAATTGCAGAAAATGGTAACCTATTCAGATGATGTGGTTTGTCATAGCGTTTCATGGGCTGATCACACGGAACACATAAGACAGCTGTTTGAGCATCTTAAGGAATTGGGGTTGGTAATAGACTTGCCTAAATGCGAGATTAGAAAGAGGCAAGTCACCTACTTGGGTCACCAGTTGGGTCAAGGTTCAGTGAGGACAAAAACAGCCAAGGTGCAGGCCATTTTAGACCTGCCAAGTTAGACCATTCCAAAATCAAAATACAAGCCAATGAGCATTTTGGGTATGTGTGGCTTTTATATGTGGTTTGTTCCCAACTTCGCAGCTGTGACCAACACTACTCAAAAACTTGTTGAAAAAGTGAGTCAAGTTTGGCTGGTCAGCGAATTGTCAGAAAGCTCTGGAAATGGTTAAAGCTATCCTAGCAAGTGAACTTGTACTAGTTGCTCCAGATTTCTCTATACCATTCAAGCTGGCAGTGGATGTCTGTGATGTGGGAGTGGGGCAGTGCTATTGCAGGCTGATGTGTCAAGAATAGATAGGCCTGTGGCCTACTTCTCTAAGAAACTGGATCGTCATCAAAAGCAGTATTCGACTATAGAGAAGGAGGCACTGGCTATTGTCCTGGCAGTCCAACACTTTGAAGTGTATGTCTCTAGTGCTGGAGGTGATCTGGTGGTTCTCACAGATCACAACCCACTTACATTTCTGGCAAAGTTGAAGATGTCCAGTCAGAGAGTGTTCCGTTGGAGTTTGATTCTGCAACCATATAACCTGATGGTATTGCATTTGCCTGGCAAAGAAAACGTTATTGCAGTCACCCTGTCACAGGGATGAGGACATGTGCTGGGTATTCTAGAAAAGTTGGGAGTGCAATCATAATGATGATAATGCTCAATGGAGTCAAAATGACTGATAACATTATACATTTTTTCAGTCTTTCAAACTGATGATCAGTCATCACTCCAGAGTTGGTAGACATCACACTATTACTGTATATATTGTTGATTTTAAGAAATGATAAAATGAGGGTTAGGGGTTAAAAAGGATAAAAACACACATCTGTGAGGTGTGCGCGCAATCGTTTCTGAAGCTCCCTAATATACGTTACGAGGCTCACCTGTGAAAAAGATGGAGGCAGAGGGAGTAGAGTGAGACAGTTGAGTTAACACGCAGAGACACCAGTTTGTGTCGAGAGAGTGCTACTGGACCCTATCAGTGATACCCACCTACTACACATGGACAGCCAGCTTTTTTAATTTTCTGGGCTCAAACAACCACAAACCTAAACTGAACTATGAGACAACAACGGGGCAGCACTGATGAGGCTTTTGATGATGGAGCTGTTAACATACTAGCTGCCCCTCGCAGGTGAGCTCATTTGTTTCTCCAGTTTTGGCAACCGATTTCTGCTAATAGTATTTCTTTCCTGATTTTGACTGCAGGCAATGCATTCCATTTTTAAAGTTAAGCACTGCTGTAGGTAAACTTTATAAGATAAATGACAGAGCCAGAGACACAAATCCTCCTCATCCTCCTCCTGGCTCTTTTCACTCTCAGTAGACTTAGCAGCCTGCTCTTTTGCTCGTTAAAGCATACTGACAGTAGCTGATAACATTGCTCTGTCCATCTTTGATCTTAATAGTTATTTCACCTCAATACTTTTTACTAAAAAATCAAACATGCCTTGACCACATCTCTTAATCCTTTATTTCAAGTTTGCTTTAAAATAATAATAGGAAATAGTAGGCTGCATTGAGTGGTGGACAATCTGTAATGTTGATTTAAATTTGAGGTAAACAATGTTTATTCAGTGGCTGTTAGGGACAGTTTTTATGGAACCGTTGTCTGCTAATACCTGACTCTTGCTGTCTTATTCTTTAGTGGGAAAAAATTTGAATAAAAAATCACAGTCGTCGGGTTTCTCCTCATCTCTGTTCATCATCAAATCTCCCCTGCACGGTCTGCTGTCTTACTGAGAGCTGTCAGTTTACTGTGCATAGACAGTGAGGAGAGACATGGGTAGAGTAGCCAAAAACTGCACTAAAGTATGAGTACCATCACTGCAAAAACAATTTGGCCTCTTCAGGTAGCAGTAAAGGCAGTGATTAAAATAGCTACTTAAAATAAACTCAAAAGACCACTTGAGACGTGAGTAACTCCAAAAAAAAACAAAACAAAAAAAACACAGAACACACATCTGTCTTTATTAGATGTGGATCTGACTGGTCTGATTATTTTAACCACGGTCTAACCACCAATGGTCTTATTTGGGTAAAGGTAAGGGGTGAACAGAAATCTGCATTTATTTGTGATGAAATGACAAATCATCGTCTACTGGTAAGAAAAAATAGCACATACACACACACAACATTATTATTAAACTCTATTAAGTTGAAATTACGATATTTTCTTGTTGTCTCTTTATATTATATATGATTTGCAGAATAAATTAGCAAATTGTGGGTATGTGCATAATAGACCATGTCTTTTGCTGAAAAATGAATATGAAGAGTTACGGTATCCTTAAACTTTGATGAATCCAGTATAGATGTCCCAAGTGTCCCAAGACCCAATGTGGTCTGTCCAATCACATGAAGACAAAAAAATTAGCGATTTGTCCACATCAGTCTGTTATCTTTCTGAACATGTCTCATATCAGACAACTCATCTGACTTCATGTCTTCACTTTTGACTTGAAGACCCTCTGTGGTTGAAACATGACATCAGTAATTTGACTTTGTTTCATGTGGATAATCAGGTCTCTGCTTTTTTATTCATCAGACTACAACACTGAGCTTGACTAATTACATGCACATAGCATAGCATAGCATAGCTTGAATATTTCTGTACATTATGGCAGAAAGCAGGAGTTAGAGTAGTAGTAGTTTTGAAGCGGTCCGTACGGTGTGTACAGTATATTAAAACGTAGTTTTTAGGGCTGCTCCAAACAATGATTTTTTTAAATGAATAATCTAACAATAATTGTTTCAATTTATCTAACTTTTTTATTACTCAATTAATATAGCAATGAATTTACCCAAAATAACATTTTAAAACTTGTCTATTATTTTTCAATAGTTTATTCAATCAAATTCTATCATCAACGGACAAATATGACAAAGTATGCACTGCAGGGCATTATTCTCTCAACAAAAAATAGCCCAGTCTTAACCGTGTAATCCTAATATATATCATGTTTGGGTGGGGACAAAAAGTAAACAGGATTTATATTCACACTGGATCCGGCGCTGCAGCGAAAACACAGGTTTCCCCATTCATTTAAATGAGGGTAGTCCGTTTTGGGGGTTCCTCAAAAAAACACAGCCGGCTGCAACGGAGAAGTTGAAGCTGACTCAACTTTTGGAGAAGTGCAGCCAGGATCCAATGTGAATCCAGCCTGGGATGCTTCTGCTTCAAGTGCTTGAGCATGGTGGTAGCACTGCTTACGTTGTCCACATCAAAGCACTACGTAAATCATCTTATTTACGTAATCAATTACATAGATAACGTTGACGTTGCCCAGCCCTATAAGTTTGAACACAATAGACACACTGCTCTCTGTCAGCCTGGTGCTCTGTTGAGTTCACAGCTGCAGCCTACTGCACTGTTAACTGTTAAATTCCCTGTAGATATTAGCAGTTAGCAGTATTTATAACACCACACACCATACAATACTGAAGCTTCTGCCATTATGCTGCTTTGATCAGTCAAATGGAGGTTTGGCTATGGTATTATGGAATTATAAAATATAAAAATATTTTCCTGGAACTAAGCAGTATATACTGGTTGAGTATGTTGTAGGCAGTACGTCAGTATGTGATTTTGAACACAGCCGCTGTCTCTTCTCCCTCTCTCTTCCTTTTTTCACTGTTAAAAGTTTTTGGAGGAGATTTCCTAATCCAAATAAAGGCTCTAAGGATAGAGGATGTTATGTGCTCTACAGATTGTAAAGCCGCTTGAGGCAAATTTGAGATATTGGGCTATCAATGTAAAATATTATATTTTCAAAGATTTCTGAACAAAGCGTGTATGGAGTAAAGCAGCTGGTATGTGAATGCATACTGTAAATTAACCAAATTCACATGTGGTATTCCTGCTGTAGCCGGCCACAGGGTGCTTTCAATTTACCATTAATGATTTAAGTTTTTGTTTTACTCATTAAGTCTTGCACAATTTAACATACAGCAATAGAACATAGTATATTATGAAAGTGTAATTTGGCATCTGATCTTCTTCTTTTGCAACTAATAGATATTTCCGTTATATCCGTTATTATATATCCAATATTTCCAACTAGTTATAGTTCATTATCATTTTAAGAAATTAAATTCTATAAATTAACTATTTATATATTTGCTATATTGTGTCATTGGAAGAATATCCTTATTAATATTGTGGGTTGAATTTCAATTTTGCCTAGTCCTGGTGTGATTATATTAAATACTGCCCTCACAGAATAGTGTTAGCTGATCCTAATAAATTAATACCACCCCATTATCGCCATGATTTCAGAAATGTTGTTCTTTACATCCAGGACTAATGAGGCAACCCATCACCACAGACTCCCTGTCAATGTGCAGCTGACTGCTACCTTTTGAAGTCTTTTGTTTTCTTTTTTTACAGATACGAAGTAAAATGCTGATCCAAGAAAAGAGAGTTGGAGGAAGCAGAAATATTTCATTTGAAGGAGAAAATGTAAAAGGACAGAGAAGAAAAGTAATCTCAGTCAATGTGGCATTAATACAGCAGCATTCGTATGCTCCAGGGGAAGTCGGAGGGAGTGGCAGTGGTTGGAGGGAGACGCCGCCTGTTTCAGATTTGCTGATACAGTTTTATTATCTCTTTGAGTCCTGAACAAGGTGCTGGCTGGCTGACTGGGCTGCTCGCGTATAGCTGGGGCTGATGGGGCTAATGGAATTCGAATGCTGGGGCCTCATCTCTCAGTTGTGATGGCTGGGTGACAGGTCCTGATGGATCGCTGGAGCTGAAGTCTCGCCTGACAGTCATGCTCGGCTGATGAATTGTGAAATGAGACAGACATACAAAAGCTGTGGGCAGCCAAAACCTGGACTGACCCCCACCCCCCTTGGTCAACCGGTATGCTCTGTGCGACAATGAGCACCATGACGCTCACATTCATCTTTCACCATGGCTCTTTGCTGGGGTAATGTGGGCGACTGCTGGGCACTGGAGAGACACATTTCACAGCCTTGGGACCCGACCAAGTTTTGAAATGTTTTCATGATTTACTGTGGGCATTTATCACACTGACATTTCTCCTGTATGTAGTCCTTGCAGTATATCCACTTAAAGAAACTTCTGACAGGACTGCATTATCTTCTTCACATCAGCATCTACATCAAAGGGTGAGCCTAAATGGCTCCAATTGTTGTTGTTGATAGAAAAACCATTTGGCTGTGACAGATGATCTCAACACAAATACCAACAAGACGACTCAGTAATGTTACTTACAAGGTCTTAAGCTCCTAAAGAAAAAAATCAGCTTGGAAGGAAGGAAGAGAGAGGTAAAACTAAACCTAACGAGAACTATAAAGCAAGATACACTTTGAATCAACAGTGAACACTGCTCTGTGCAGCAGGGGGCGTGACTTCAGTGCTCTGGTTTCATGGCTCTGCAGACTGAAGCCGAAGCTTGGTCGCCACGTCAGCTGCTCTGGGATCCTTCTCTCACTGGTTGATGTTTTCTTGCTTGGAAAGTACTGATGTAATCATCCAAATATTAAATTGTAAAAATCAAACATGTTAGAAATTATCGGGGCGGCCCTGATGAGTCTGTAAGCAGTTCGGGAGGCTTTAGACTGGATCTTTAAACACCTCACATTAATTGATAATCTTTGCTAAAACGGGCAGAGAGTGAGAGTCTATCAGGGAGCTGTCTACAGCAATAATAACAGTCTCCTATCATAATCATAAAAAGGCATAATTTAACAGTTTGATGGTGTTTCTTTTATTAGCCAATGAGAGCAGATGGCAGTCGACACATCTGGGATGTTTTTTCAGACTGTGAAGGCCGAGGATTAATGGAAATAAGCGGAGAACTGGGGGATGTCAAGAAAACTGCTGCCTGTGGACATTAAAATGACTTATTACATGTGTATATGACAGCATATTTCTTCCTGTTTAATTATCACTCTCTCTCCTTCCCTCTGCCTCTCTCTGTGTTAGTCTGCCGACTGCCACCTTTGGAGGAATTCAGGTGATACTGCACCTTTCAAACACAATCTGATGCAAAGAGCTCTACTTGTGAGTGTTTACTTTGTACTCCCCTGTCTCACTTTCTCTCCTTTACATTTGGCATTTATTTTCACTTCTTCCCCCTATTTTTCTCCCAACCATTTGATATCCGATGTTTAAGACATCATTTGCTCTTGTGTGATTTCTATAGAACTGTCATATTGATCAAGTGGTCTTTTATCCTCTAGAGAGGTATATATTAAAGAGCATGGAGTTATAAGGAAACAGTTTAAAGATGAATAGTAGCACTAAAACATTGCCTATCCTCATTCGAAACATTCAAGGTTTATGAAGCTTTTTCATAAAGTGACATTCCAAGGTTTATTCTCACATCAGCAACAGAGAACACATCAGCGAAGAATACATGTTTTGAAGATAACTGTCATGATTCCGCTCTGCAATTTGTCTATTTCCAGTTTCTGGCTGGCTGGAACTGTCTGTCTTTGTGTGTGCTCCTTTCGTTTCCCCTCCCCTGTCTGTGTCTTGATTGGTAGGCATGGCGTTTCAGCTGCAGGCAACCACAGGTGAAATCACTCACCTCATCAACCTCCTCCATATAACCCCCGGACTTTCCTACAGCCAGTGTCAGATCGTACTCTCAGCAACAGTGGTAACTCGTCGCGTGATCCTGACTCCCTCGAGATTGTCAGTGCAACTTTCCGAGTCCGTAGCTTGTGTAGCTTCCTCAACTGTCTGCGTTCTTCCCAAGATCACTCCTGTCTTCAACCTGCCCTGCCTGCCTGCTTGCCTGCCTGCCTGCCAGCCCGCCAGCTTGCCGGCTCGTCAGTTCTACACCCGCCAGCTATCTTCGTTCTGGCTTCCGGGTTCGCCATTACACCTCGCCGAGCCACCGAACCTTCTGGTATCTGCTGCAACCCGATCGTGAGTCTCCCGCTCGCT
>OMLP01017542.1:26026-60817 GCA_900302685.1 Spondyliosoma cantharus | reverse complement strand
AGGCCATTGGCCGAGGCTCTCCAAGTAGGCGTTGACAGACGGAGCTCAGCAGAGCTCATTTGAGCAACTTTTAAGGCAGCTGAAATTCAGGACCACGGATGGGTTTGGGGCAATGCATATCGAATACAGTGTTGTTGGACCTTTGACAGCTGTGTGAAATTGATAAAAAACAGTATAATATGAGACCTTTAACAAAAAGCTTCATCGCTTGTGTTAAATTCTAAGTCATCATGCATCATGTCTCAGAAATTAATCTTGTCAACAGTTAAAGGATCCGTTGTTGTTGCTATGGTTTTTATAATAACTTTTAAATAAAACTCTCACAAATATAGAAAAGTCATGTCTGCAAATTGAATCACCTCCATCTCCATAATGGAAACAAATAATTGAGCTGCCGTCCGTTCAGTCGGCTGATGTGTTGATGTTGAACACGCGTTAATAGATCCTCTGTGTGGACTGTCTTGACTACTTAAAGCTGGCCTGCTAACTCTACACTGTGCAGAGTGGCAGCACTCCTATGGAAATGTGACATTTGCTTTGTTTCCCGCCATCTAATGAGCCAGTTAACATTCAGTTGTTCACCCTAATTGACTCTTATGCTAACCGGATGGAAGCACAGGACTCCAAATAATTACTCTCTTTATGAGCCAATGTCTAATGAATTTAAGTGGCATATTTACCAGTCGGCTGGCTCGGGGTAGAATTGATGGAGGGGGGGGAAAAAATGTCGGCTTTCAACATAGTGAAAGACACATAATATGTTATAGTGTGTATGCAGACTCTAGACATTTTGATGGCAACGGCGGCCGTGAGAGTTTTTACAAGAACGCTGAAATCCAGGATTGCCTTGACGCTAAAATAAAAACATAATTCTCCGATAGCCCTCGAAATAAATAGTGAGGCACAGTCTGTACGAGTTCATTGTCCTGCAGGAGGGTTCTCAAGGCCGTTTGTGAAGTAGGAAAAAGTATAAGAACAAGAAACTTCACGATGAAATGTGCAGCGCTCGAGTCAAAGCGAACCATCAGATTTTCTCTGACCTCGACGGGTTCAAGAGTTCTCAAAATGTTCGTGGAATTACGTCCATAGTTTTGGCTTTTTTCTGCCCTGTGTGCCGGTTTCTAAACACGCATCAATACAGTTTGACAGTTGGCATGAAAAAGGCTGAGTAAAGTTTCCCGACACATGCGTATCACCTCCTCTTTGACATCGCCTGTGCAGCTACGTTAACGTGCCCTGAGGTATAAATCGCATGAGCTGAAACAAACTGTTATTTTTGACGAACCAAAGTTGCTCTCTTAAACATTATTGATCGTTGTGTTCACTTTGTTAAGCTCAAGGATCGAGGTTTACAGAAAATTCCTTGAATCAATTTCAGCAAAGGGACAAATTGCCTGATAATTAGTGTGTTTTGTGTAGCTGGAGTGCTTTCTCTCTGTATGTCCTTCACATATCTCGAGAACTGTTCATCTTACCCACCCCACACTTGGCAGGTTTGTTCCTGAGGATCCAAGGAAGTGTAGCGACGGCGTAGCTTCAGCACTCTGGCTTCACGGCTCTGCAGACTGAAGCTGGGCTAAAAACAGAAACAGGACTCTAAAGATCCTGATCGATTGAAGTCGGGTTGTCACACGTAAGGAGAAACTCAGAGACACAAACGTTCTTCTCTCTAATCTTAAGCATGCGCACACGACAAGATTCTCAAATAATGTCGCTTTACACACTAGAGATAAAGTTATCGTAGCAGACGGAGCCTCACATGATCTCATGGGGAAGCAGACGTAAACAAAATACAGATTAGCGTGGTGCAATGACTTGTGTTGCAGTGGGGGAAAAAACCAAAGCAGAAGTTCAAACTAGTCTGGATGAGTGTGGGGACGCGGTCAACGCAGGCTTTTTATTTCTAGATATTTAAAGTTTCTGTCATTGGGAGCATGCTAGCTAACGTTAGCCTCAAGAGCTAGAATCTGTACCGTTGCTTGGCATTGTCGTTAGCTGCTCTGGGGGGACTCTGTCATTGGTTGGCTCAGAAAGTTTTTAAATCCTCATCAAACGTGTGTTATATTTTCATGGAAGCCACAATGAGGCTGCAAGCAGTTCAGGAGGCTTAAGACCTGATCTGTAATCATCGCACAATACCAGATGATTTTTGCTGAACAACATGACAATAAAATGACTTAAAATCTGTCCTTTAAATAGACGGTTTTATCAAAAACTTTTCCAATGGACTACTTTATCAAATCATTTGTTATAGAAGGTAATTGGACTTCCCGGACCTATTCTGATTTTGAAAACCCGATGAAGACTTCCACGTCAACACTGATAAAGGACATTTTTAATTATGCTATCAGCAAACAGGATATAAGAGTCAAGCCTGAAGTATATCCGGCTGCTGCTAATTACTGTACGGTTTTTGATGTAATTCGTCTTCTGAGACGTGAAGTTGCTCTTCACCTGGAATAGAAATGATAATCACACGAGTGTTCTGCTGCAGCGTGCTGTATCGTGCCCTCCTCACTTCACACGAGGAAGGTAAGGTGTTTCTCCTCTCTTGGTTTCCATTTGCAGCATTCCCTCAGCTCTCAACACAGCCATTAGCATGTGAATCCCTGACTTAAATAGAGTAGCTCCATGGAGATTCATTCCCATCCAAACTGCTAAGCCTCAGGTAAATTAGAGAAATACGGGATGCGCCTGGATTTGACATGCAGAAGTGCAAATGCAGCCTGTTTGCAAGTCAGGAATTAACAACTTGGAGCCGCAGCGTGAACGGCTTTATCGCTTTTACCGAGCGCATGTATGAAATTTACAGAATGGCGACATGAAAACACTCCCAGTGGTTGCAGTTTGAGCGATGCAAGTCCAAAACTCACTCCCTGTTTGCTATATTTTTCGGTCTCTCCCAGCCCCTGAGGGAAATCTGTATTTAGCTGCTAAATGCTCCACCATGTTCACCAGTTGGTCGCTTACTGCGTCTGTCTGCTGTTTGGGGCTGAGTGGGTTTGAAGATGTTTTGCTCAGAAAAAAATAAAAATAAATACCTGTCTGCTGAGGCCAAAACGACTCCGTGAGAGTGGATCAGAACGGCAAAGGTGCGCGTCAGGCGGCTGAACAATGAGCTGAAACACGCTGCGAGGCTCCACGAAGTTGAGGGGAGCTGCATATTCAGGTGATAATTATCTGCGGGGCTAGAAGTGGCAGCTCTCGCATTGTCACGCTGTTTATTCCGCGCCTGTTTTTTATAATCTCAGTCGTTGTGGAAAGAGGCGCGTGCACGAGCTTCATTTCTCCGTAACTCAGACATCTGTGTGCGTATTGACACTCGTGCTGCTCCATCACTCATTAAAACTCATTAGAAGAAAGAAGAAGTCGCGCAAGTGATTTTTTATTTTTTTTTTCTTCCTCGGCGAGTTTCTCCAACAATATCAGAATGTGCAACCGATATGCACACACACACACACACACACACACACACACACACGTAGCTACCTGTGAAGCGTCATCGGGGTAATATCTCAGTCATCATTAATAAACATCTGAAGGATGGTCGAATTGAAACGGCCTTTACAAAGTGTTTCACATGTCAGGATCAAATGAAAAGATCATTAACATAAAACATTTCAAATCAGCTCGATAAAGTGCTGACCGCTGTAGACGGCAAAATAATAACACAATTAGTGAAACTGACAAACAACCTTAACTCTGCCTCCCATCATAGATGCCAGTTTGTACGAGAAAAGGTGGACGCATGTTTTTTTCTGCACACGCATCATTTCTACATCCGACCTCAGCTCTGAATGACAGATACCAAGTGGATCTCCTGCAGACAGTCTCCCAGCACATGTTTTCAGTACTTTAAATGCAATCTAAATTGTTATTAATATCACTATTTTATTGTTGACACTTGGGAAAAAATGTCCCTTTTCCCTTAATTTAACCATTTCTCCATCCATTTGATTGAACTCTATTCTGTAAGGAGCTGTGGTGATATTCTGGACTTCACTCAGTGTTTTTTTTTTTCTGCCCTTCCAAAGAAGCATCATATTATTTATAAGCTGCTACCACAGTTGTTGTAAGTTGTAGTAAAGTTTAAGAATGACAAGCTGCAGTTCAGTCACATCTCTTAAAAAGTTTTATTATTAGATCGATGACCCCTAAAGAGGCTATCGACAGCTCTGTACTTCGGTTGCTCCAGCAGTTGCACTCTGGACGGTCGTGGTTGAACCGCGACTGGACAGAAGTCGGCAAATGGACGTTTAGTTTTACTAGTTTTTTTTGCTCTATCTACTTGTCTTTTTTTCTTTAAATCTTGTATCAAATCCATCTAAAGATGCCGCAGTAGTAAAAGACTGAACACCATCAGAGGATCAGTGGACACATAGAGTCACCCGTAACTGCTCCGCTGAAGTGTCCTCGAGCAAGACGGAGATGTATGTCCGTCAGGCTCAGGGACGCTCTTCTGCCTCTACGGCTGTAATGGAGATGAATTTTCTTTTTGAGGATCCATTAAATATCAGACAAAGCACGCAAAGTAGAACATCGAGGATGTCACCGGATCTCTCCCTGCTAGAAGGACACGCTCGTGTTTTCTCAGCCGTGTCCTCGTGTTTTTCAGACATGAGAGAGAACCGCATCTGTGTCATTTCAAGCCCTTTGGTTGAGCTATCTGTGCTGAGACGGCTGACACAAAGCACAATACGTGCACGCTCTTCTCTAAAACCCACCTAATTACATGTTTTCTCCAAAGTCGGGAAGTGATGCATCAGTTTTGATGTGTCACGCTTCCAGTAGAGATGATTAAAACATAACTGGAGTAAAAACCTGCTTACTTTCCACCCCCCTGGTCAGCCCACGCAGGTGATGAAGCACACATCAGAGCAGGTCCGGTTAATTTTTTACAAATATCTGTGCCGGGGCGTCTCAGGACGGCCCCGGCGCACTCGGCATTGCTGAGGTGGTGAATTTTTGGATGAGCTCCTCTAAGCATATCAGAGCGTCCCGTAAAAGGCTCAGCAGAATGTCGAACACGGAGACGCCGCTTATTCTCAGCCTGCGCCGAGCGGCCGACACAGACAACGGCAGCAGATTATTATCTGCTCCGAGGTGTCGGCATACTAATGACTCCATCAGTCCTTCGTCAGGACAACTTTCCCCTGTGAATGTGGAGTGTTGCCACTCAAAGGTCGAACGCTGCTCACTTTTTAGGAGAGCGCACACACAACAAGCAGGAATCACTGCAGTGAAAGCGACGCCCGCGAATTTGACTTTCACCAACCTACGATCCAATGAAGCAAACGCAGTATTTACTCGTTAGCGCACCAGAATGAACTGTGGTATTGATCGAACTGACCTCCTTCTTCTACAAGTTTCCGGCTGCCTCTTGTTCTCCGGGTGCCTGGGTTCAAACCAGCATTCGCTGATTAGCAACAAATAACAAAGTAAAGCTGAGGCGTATGTTAATGTCATTAGTTTTCCGGGTTTGTAGTCATTAATCAAAGTATTGATTAAAGATGTTTGATTGTATGAAAGCGTATGAGACCTCGGTAAACAATCTCCTAAAGACGTTGTGGTCTCAGTCGCAGGGTTTCAAGTCTCCTTCATTACAGCATGATGTTCATTTTGTAAAAGATGGTTTCATTTAGAGTAAAACTAACGATATAGATGTGTATGGTTAAGGGCACCTTGTGATTGACAAGTCAGGGTAGAGAGGTAGAAATGCGTATCCTCTCCAGCTCCTCCTCCTCCCCTCCTCGTCCAGAAATGGTCACATCTGCCTCCACGGCTGTAACGCCGAGCTCGAAACTTCAAAGCGATGGTCCGCAGACCAAACCGATGGGAGAATTCCCCGTTCATTCCCTCCACTGATGTTTCAGAAAAATCCTCATAAAAGGGTTCTTAACTCGGGGAACCAAGTCGACCAACTACTAGATGAATCGAGAGCATAAAACATTGATGTGAAGTAAAAGAGAGTAAAGATGGCTGCGCCCTGTCCGGCTGCAGCTACACTGGCTCATTATAGTTTAGTTTTTGTCTAAGGTCTGCCGCCTAGGATGCCAAGGACCGGCAAAAATCTTTACAAATTAATATATGATCGTCACCTCTTGCTGGAATTTGGGATCATCCAGTGACTTCAGCTTCGTAGACGCGACTGCTCGGGGGTGTTTACACGGCCTCGGAGTGCTACGCCGACAAGGCCCGGTTGATGTGGACGCTCTTGGCATCGCAAGCCGACGGAGGAGCAGGTGGAGCCGGTGTGACCAAAGGCAAATGTGTGGCAAATCTGCGGAGAACGCCGCTTCTTCCACTTTCCAATGTCTGACATTTATATGCTGTTGTTTTTTTTTATCCTGCAGTATCCTGAGACATTGAAACGAAAGAAAAGTCTAAAGTATAAAAGGATAAAGGTTCAGGAGTAAAGCTGACCCTTTTGGACAGAGTTCCTCAATGTATTCATTTAAAAAGCAGCGTGTCAGAAAGTGTAGTTGTGGTTTCTCTGTGGTAAACTTTCTGTAAACCATCGATCGAGGCAGCAGTAACTCACTCTCCGACGTGACTTTTGCAGCTGTGGGTAATATTTCCATGGTAACGGGGAGCTCTAACGATCAGAAAATGTCGCTCTTACACTTTAGGATTGTGGGTAGAGTTGCACTCCTCGATGACACTGTGAATAAAACATGCTTGTCCTCACAAGGTTAAAATCACTCGGGCTTCTTCTTCTACAGGAGCACATACCATCGTCTGACAGTCTCGTTGTTTGTGAACAGTCTCTCTTGGATGCCTGCCTCAAAGACGGCTATCGAGTCCCATTTTCTGTAAAAGACATGAAGGCATTTTCTCTATAGATCCGAGAGAGGTGTCTACGTATCAAGGTAACATCAGCGCACCAAATACCGCAGTAATAATAACAGAGTCATGAGGCTTTCGGCTTTGAGGAGCTCTATCGGCCTAGAAGATAAATCTCCGTGATAAATGTCTACACACCACAAAGGTAACACGCCAGCCGATGAAAAGCCGTGTGTTGACAAAAAAGCAGCAAGGTTAGCGTTTAGTTTTTTATGTTACAGCTTACACAGCAGGCGGGTGTCCTTGTATGAAAGCGCTCTGTGAACTCATCAACTTTAAAGCCCTAATTCTGCTATTTCTTACCGACCCTTCCGCTCGCCGCCTTGACTTCAACGCGATTATTAAACGGCTCGAGCGGACGCAGAAAAAAAAAAAACAGGAAATTAAATGGAGATTTTTCTTTTTTTGGAGGATGTAAATTTACTGAGTGACTGTCTGGAGGAGAAGCCGAACACGTAGGCAGCTGGGGCGAGAGATGTGGCGTCTCGGGGGGGCAGGTGGAGGGCTGGGAGCATCACGAAGTGCCCATGGGCGAGACGTTTCTCTCGCCAAACGGACAGACTGGTCCGGAGAGTGTGTTTTCAGCGGCAGAAAGGTCAGCACCTCGGGAAGTAATCATGAACTCATCGGTATTTATCAACAACTCTTATCGACTCCCTCCAGATATATTATAGCCATTTCTTTTGCTACAGAGCGGTTGCAAAAAATCTCACTTACTGCCCCCCCCCCTTATAAGGCAGACTGATGGCGTTAAGTTGAAATCCCGTGGCATGCAGCAGTGGAGGCTAACGGTCTGAGGCAGCCTGCCTGCTCCCTCACCTAATTACTCAGCGGACCTGTCCGGGACTCCGTGTCAGCACTGACCTCACACTGATCCAATTTGACCTCTGGCCCACACAAGGCGGTCTCTTGTGTCACCGCCAGTCAAGAGGAGGTCAATGAGTCCCACCTTAATAGTCATCAGTTCAGACCGTCTCCAAGGGACCATGAATAATCCCCATCATTCATCTCGCAGACAGGCTATATAACGGCAGCGCACAGGATCCTAATGGCTTATTTTGCTATAAAGCTCTTGTGTGGACCGTCCTGACTTGCAGTAAGTGCTTCAGAGTGATAAACGAAGACGTACTCCCTCGCGCGTTTATTTTACCGAGGTCAACTATAAAACTATGTTCATGGGGTGCAAATAATGATTATTTTCATTATTGATTTCCTCAGCGACTCGTGCGGGCGCTGCTGTCAGTTTGGGCGCTGCAGGATTTGTTGATTTTCGTTGTTTTTACTGTACATTTCACACGCAAGGAACAAGGAATCGTTCACATTAACGGCATTCTTATCGCATGTTTTGTCAAATAGTGCCGCAGGATATGGTGAAGATTCGTATTCAGGTTATTATTTGACATATTTTCTTATTCACGATTAGTGTGAATGATCATTTTTGCACCACATTTTTTCTTCTCCACCATAAACAAATATTAAAATCATGATAATGCGACGTTTGTTTGTTTTTTTGCAGGCCAGGGCGTCTCTGCAGCACCACAATACTTTTTTATTTTTCTTACGTCCATTAGTAAGTGTGATTTTCATAATATTCTAATTCATTTAGCAGTCCTGATATCAATAATACAAATCTTATATATTCAGTTATCTGCAACAACTGGTGACATGATGCCTCGAACGTGCCTGTTCTTATAGAGAGTAAACAGGTTTTGAGATGAGATTTCTAGACATACTCAACAGCCGGGAGTGACGACAGTCAGAGCCAGCGATGAAAAAAGATTAATCACTGTAAATACGGCTCAGAGATTTGCCGATACGTGTCGGCACTGGGCACAGTGTGAGATGATCGAACCTGAGCCGGCCAGAGAAACTCAAATCAGGCTGAGCAGTGAAAGCTTCTTGGCTCGTGGCGTTTCATGTGGAGGGGGAAGCTTGTTGTTCCACGGCAGGATGTTTCATCCGCAGGGAGGACGTCTGGAGACAATACAGACAGACGCCTCATTTAAATAACCTGCATGATTTGATTTTATCTTGAATTATATATATATAAAGTATTTCACTTAACCCTAAACTGTGTTTAACAGCAGAGAAAACCCCTTAAATGTTGTTTTTTCAACTTGAAATTTTATGACTTTTCCTAAAGTGACCCCAGCATTAGAAAAAGTGAAATCTTGCCTTTATTCGTATTTCCATGGAAATCTTAAATTGGGTATTTTTGTTCTATAAATGATGTAATAATTGATGAAAAGTCTAAATGTTCCGAAACTATTTCAGCTCTCGGCAAAAACTTGAAGAAGTGCTGTGTGTTGTGTAATCTCAGGAGTGGACCTTTGTTTCAGGGATCTGTGCGTTGGGACCGATGTCGGCGCTTAAGCTCTTGATTCCCAAAACTCCTTGAAAAAACTCTGAAGAGCACATACGCGCACGCACACACACACACACACACACACACACACACACACACACAGTCGTTGAAGTCTAGATAAAACAAACATCAAAATGACGTGAAGTATAAGAAGCATTCTGCTGGGTTCCTCTTTTTGGTCAAATCTCTTTTGAGCCGAAAGACTTTGACGCACTGGGGAAAAAAAATTAAATTCAAGGCTGTTTTTAAATAGAAATTTCACTTTCAGAGACGTGTGGATAAATGGATTAAACTGTACATCGCCCTCTCAAGTACGTACGAATAAGAGACAATGAGCTCAACTCACGTATACGGCTTCAGTGCGGGGCGCTGAATCCCGCTTGTAGTGAATAAACAAAAGACAAATAAAGGACGGCTCTCCCATCAAACTGGAGCGCAGTCCTTTATTTTTCACATGTTCCCTCTCGAGCATGTGCCTTTGATTGCCTGCTGGATCTGACGAGTACGAAGGCAATACAATTGAACCATTGTGTGCCCTGTGGACGGTGCCATGTTTCTCAAAGAGGTCACTTAAAGAATACTTTACATGCGCTTAATGAACAATCAACGACTGCTGAGTGATTTTCGCCCCTCGCAGCCACCTGACACATCCAATGTGATATTTGAATGTGTAATCAAGGGCGCGCAGGGGTTCGATGGTATCGGTGGCCTCGGCATCATTTGCCGCTTCGTTTAACTTCCTCCATCTCAGAGCTGTTGTCTGCTTCAATCTCTGAAAACCCCTAAATTTAGATGTATGCACTTCTCTGTTTGATCCACACAGTGTGACTTCTGTCTTTGTTATTGCAGTGGAGCATGCTCGAGATTAATGGCTCTATTTCAGACCATTACTGTTGTGTGTAGGATCTGTGTATAGGCTGAGTCATCGCAGATGAGTGTGGACCGGTTGGTGGAACATTTTGTTCAGACATGAATGCTAATTTGTCGCAAAAGAAGTGTTTTTTTTTAAATCCAATAAGAGCTGCTGCGTGCCATTTTAGTTTGGACACTTGTACCAATTTAAGCGTAGATGTCCAGGCAAGAATTTTAAGTTGCCTTCGGGGAAGGGAGGACGAGGTTTGACTGGTGCTGCTTTGATTTCGGCACCTTGTTGCGCCTCCCTCCTCTGCACGGATTTAATGGCACCAAACTGGAGATTTAGCACCAACAGCACTTTATCTCAATGAACCATGTCAGCATTTACATGCAAGCGGAGAATGATCCTGATAATAAAACCAATTTCCTGTTACTGTTGCGTTTCTTTTGGACGGTTACCTGGATATCGTGTCCGTTGACCTATATGAAAAGTGTGTAAATTGCAATAACAGATTTATAACGCTGGTACCGACGTGTGCAGCGTCCTTTAAACATACTATACAAGGAACTTTTAAACTGGTTATGAAACTGATGCCTCTATATAAACCGACATAAGCAAATGAGACTGTCAGCAGAGAGGCTATTTCTACTTGTATTTTTAGTTATTCTTAATGGCTGCCACTGGGTCAGATTCCAAAAATTAAGTCAATTAAAATGTTATGGCCGAGTGCTGAGGATGCGTTTTGGAGACTCACAGTCTGAGGGAAGAAGCTGGTCCGGTGGTTCGGCAGCAGATACTCCTGTATTGCCAGAGAGCAGCAGAACAACCTGTCTTGTAATCTGACATTTTTATGCCGGCCTTGCTTACCGAGGTGTATTTTAGCCTCTCCTCAACAGATAAACAACCACACAGGGTGTCGGGGGTTAGGGTTTGCGGGTGTTGAATACCAATGAATATGTGACCTGCCAGTGGCGACAGATGGAAAGTCAGCCGATCACTAAAATAAATAGAATTCATCCTCTGGGGACCATGAAAGTCTGTGCTATATTCGATGGCAATCCATTACATGGTTGTTGAGACGATCCAGTTTGGACCGAAGGGATGGACTGACCGACAAAACAGACCAACACTGCAGTCCCCCGGAGCCACACACACACACAGAGCAGAGCTAAAAAAAAAAAAAATGTATCAAAACAAAAGTGACCCAAAGTATTCATTCATTTCATCCTGCCGGGCAGAGCTGAAACAGAAAGATCCACCTTTTATTTTCTCTCCGACTGGCAGCAGCAGCAGCAGCTTCTCCTTGTGGCTGTAACGCTGAGAGAGCCTCTTAAAACGGGGTCAGCGATGTTTTTGAAGAACCAGGCGATGGAAGCTTCTCTCCTCCTGGGAGCCGCTTCTGTGTTCAGCAACACGCCGCAATTACAGCGCGGCTTGTGTTTTGCAGCGCGCCGCGGCTCGCGCGACCGAACGGTGAAATCAATTAGAACGATGTGCAAATGTCACGCGAGGACGAAGACAAAGGGGAGGAGAAATGTCACGGAAGTTAGTCAAAGGTAGCTTTGTTTGTTTTCACTGCAGCCCCCCCAAACATGTTGAACACGGGTAGTGTTGCAGAGAAAACTTTGATATACATCAAGCTGAGAAATTATACCTATACCTCGAGTCACAATACTTGGGGTGCTCTAGATTCCATGCCTTTGCGTTGTGTCTTATGTTTTGATTTTCCATGCCCTCTTTTTGTCCTTTAAGCTCTCCTGTGTAATCCCCTTGCTGCAGTTTGTCTCCCTCTGTCTGTCAAGTGTTTATTCCTCCTCTGTGCTTCCCCACCTCGTTACCTCACCTGGCCTCCTCCCTCCTCTCTCTCCTCACCTGTTCCTCGTCTCGTCGTTAGCGTCTGTGCACTTAGTCTCTGCTTTCCTTCTCGTCTTTGTCCGTTCATCGCTTCTGTTCCTTCTGAGTTTAGCATTTTTGATTGAACTTTGCATTTTGGTTGTACCTTGTCTTGGTGTTTTTTGTTGCTACTTTGTTTTTGTTTTTTTTGCCTTACGCTCAGCTTTGGTTTCAATAAATCTCGCCTTTTTGTTTCCCCTGATCCTTCCTCCTGTGAGTAACTGCGTTCGGGTCCATCTCCTTAGCTTTCCCCCTTTAAACCCCAGCGTGACAGTGCTATAATAATAATAATAATAATAATAATAAACTGTTAATGTGCCTTTCTTTCCTGGTGCGTAATGTACAGTATCCAGCTAGGCTGTATTTTCAAACCTATTGTGACTTTTGAGTTTGGGTTTTGACCCTTTGTGCTTCCTGTAGCTGGTCAGAATGGTGGCGTGTGCACAATTTGTTTTATGTCGAACATGTGAAGTAATATGGATTGCTTTTCTGTATCTAAATTATAATACCCCATCTTTTGTTGGCACGTTAATGGAAACTCCCGTTATGAGTTAGCATTGAGCTAACCGACTTAGCACTAGTATAAAATTAACTCAGAATAAAAAGCTGGACTCAGGAATCGTAGGAAAAGAATCACATGATGAAAATATTTTTTCAATTGAGTTGATTTGACAACAACTTTATCAACAATTTAGATTATTTCCTAAAAAAAAAAAATATGTCAAACTTGTTTTTTTTTTTTTGAAGTGTTTGTTCTGTCATTGAGTTTTCATATTTCCGACTCTCCAAACATTGGAATTGCTTTTGAAGTTGGGCATTTTCGGTAAAAATTGTCGACTTGTTTGCAGCTTTTAATGTGAATATATCTTTTATCGCTTGTTGACTTGACTCGCTTGTTTGCTGTATAAAATTTAATTGCAAAGCAGAGTTTACCTGTAATGAAATGTGGAAGATTAGGGGAAAAACGACTTTTTTTCTGCAGCATCTGACGCCAGTAAAAAGACATGCAGCTCATCAGAACAGGCTGTTGACCTCTTTCCCAGCGTCGATGTGCGTCACGCAGCAGCACTTACCTGATCTTTTCAAGGCTGTTCTGTCTGTCAGTCATACAACACACAGTGTGTCAAAGGCTTTGACACTTTGTGATGTGGCTGTTGTGTGTGTGCAGCACTTCAGTGTGACCTGCAGACCTCTATGAATGTAATTAGTGAGGCTTGAACAGAGCAGTTTGACGCACACACGGCTGTGGACGTGTTCCGGAGGTACACGTTGTTGAGCCGCGTGATTTCGAGCTCAGCGTGATGAATAACTGGTTTCCTGTGACGTGTTCTCCTTTATTTGTCTCCTTAATGGGTTTTTCTTCACAAACTTTTTTTGAATTGTATGCCGCTGTTCTCCTCTTCAGGTTTTTTTTTTTCGCTTTTTCTTTGCTTGGGTCCAATTTTGCTGTTTGAAAATTGCCACACAAAGTGAATACTGATGATGACAATGTGTGTTTTATAAAAAAAACAAAAAAAAAACAGAATAAGATGCTAACTTCAACTCAATGTGTCACGAGTCTCCAAATCTGTGCTTTGATTTTCAAGAAAGATATTTTTTTTTCCAGCGGCTGAGGCATTGTTGGACTCACATCTGGATTCAATGATCCAGATAGATTATGAGGCTATTTTACAACAGCTTGATTTTTATCTGTAGGGTTATGTTCAAATACTTACTAATATGATTCTAGAGTTTAACAAAGAATACCAGTCTTCAGGGATTCAACAATAAACAGAAGATAAATGACTGACAAACCAATCCACGACTTCTAGTCATTGCAATATTATTACATGAGTACCTAGTACTCGTGGATTGGACTTCACCCATCCTGAAACTCGGCTTTCGTTTCTGCCTTAACTACACATCTGTAAAGTTTTGTCGAAAACAAATGTGGGCAGACTCTGAAAGTTGTTGAATGCTCCAAAAGCACCTGTTTTTCCACAGGTGAACAGGTTCAACGGTAACAGGTGGCGTCCTCAAAAGTCACTCCCAAGCGAGGATGGCGCGAGGTTCAGCGCTTTGCAAAATTATTCTTTAGACGGTGTCACAGCTACTTATTAGACTCAGTGTTGCCAGATGATATTCATTATGTATCTTCTGCAGGTTTGTGATGGGAACAAAACTACAAAAGGACCTGTTTGATTCTCACTTGTTAGTCAGAAATAGAACGTTGTGTGTCGAACAGCTTTTATTCCAGAGCGACCACTTTAATATGTGAAAGAACAGACAATCAGCTCTCCTCTCTCGCCCAAAATCTTGTGTTTTGGAGCACAGGGAGAGACATTTTGTTTTGGCAGCGCAACAGATCCATACTGTATGATTTTTTCTTCAATCAGGGAGCAGTACAAAGCTTACCCCTGGTGGGTATAAGCACAAAGCCTTCATCTCCTATTTCTAAGCCAAGTGCGTTCTCTCCCCGTGCTGAATTTTCCCCTCGCTCGACTCACTCCCACCGCCGTCTGCGGCTCCCAGCCGGCGTACTTCATTACAGTTAGTATATAGGGTTCATTCGCTCTCGCAGCTCTCCCGGCCAACACGTCCTCCTATATTTCAACCTGCTCTTTTCAGTTCCACTCTCGTTGCCGACCCAGAGGTTGTTTGGTCAAAACTAATTGGACAGTAAAATCCAATCCGTTCAAAAGCGCGGCTAAAGATTAGGGAAATTCCATTAGCATATGGTTAGGGGTGACTGCATCTCAGTCCTGTTTGAACTTCAAATGTCATCTGACTACCAATTACATTCTAAATTGCAATTTACCTCAGTTAATTACCTTAATTAATATTCAATGGAACACCAAAAGGACTCCTACTTGATTTGTTCCAGTTTTAATTTAACATATCACGGCTCATAATCTGGCCATATACGATATGCATCTTCCTCACTGCGCGTGTCCACTTGAGCCGCCCTCATTAACATACTATTAGATCTGCTAGATCTGACAGAAGGAGATAAAACACTCAAACCTTTAACTGTGCGTGTAGTTGAGTGACTCGCAGTGATAAGATAAAGGACAAAAAAAAAAAACTTTGTGCTCACAAATCCTCATGATGGCTTTAAAGTGAAATGCAATATGCAACCTAGGCTTTTTTGTTTTTGTGATGTATGAGTCAAAAGAGGCACTTTTAAGATTTACCGTATTTTCGTTTTTTAAAAGTTTTTGTACACTTCACGTTTAGCATTAGATTGTTCCGGTCGCAGCCGAGAAGTATCCGTGCAATGTAACTTGGAGGTCAGTTAAGGTGGAACGCTACTGTCTTCTGGCAACAACGATCCACGCGATATCTCATGTGACTTTTCCGGCTTTTGTTTTTAGTATTGTTTCTTATACTAGGCTCCTTTTTTCAACTTCAAGGTCAATATTGTTTTTTCGCTAACGACAAAACAATGAATTATCCGTGCATTTATATGGAACGAAGGTTTAGGAGCGTTCCACCTTAACTGTCCTCCAGGTTAAGTTGCATTCAGAGATCGATGCTTCTCACTGGCAGGACGGCGGCAAACGGAACAAGCATATGCTAACGTGAGTTGTCCAAAAACCTTCTTTTCAGTAAACTGTGTACACAAACACTGTTCTCAACGCTCGTGTTCATGTGTAGAGACCCTGGTGATGCTACGAGCAAAGTTTCATGCTGTGTCGAGCCTTCTTAGTGTTTTAAAAATAGCGATTTTTGATGCTATCGCTAATTTGCCCCTTGCACTCCCATTGAAAATGAGTTTAACCCGAAAACGAAAATACGGTAAAACCTAAAAATGCCTCTTTCGTCGTAATTATGTGTTTACACGAAGGTTTGACTCGTATACATTCACAAAAAAAGCCAAGGTTGCATTTTGCCGAGAGTTCCGCTTTAAATACGGTATATCATAATGCACTACTTAACCAATCTGAGCATCTGCTAACGTCGGGGTTAGCTAAGATCTTTGGGCCGATTTTAACTTGGGATTTGAAAGAAAAGTTACCCAAGGAAAAAGAAGAGCGTACTTAAAAAAATGCAGGGGAAGATGCATTGCAGTGGCATCTGTTAAAATGTGTACTGTCAGAGCGGCGGAGGTTTTGCTGCAGCCGTTTCTCAGGTGATATCAGCCGTCAGCTGAAAGCTCTGGCACTTTGAGAACAGTCACTCTCTCTGGAAATTAGCTCCAACAAGGAGCACTTCCATTTCCCCCCCTCTATCAGCTCTCCAGACACCAGTGCAGTTTTCTCCTTTCACTAAGCCGACGCTCCTGCAGGTCAAACCGCTGACCTTCACCATTACTTGCACTTGCCTCTGCCTACGAGCCGACAACACACGTTGTGTTCAATTGCTGCATTATGGGTGGCACATGCTTTTAAAACGAGCGCAGTGTTGAAGTAGACCACACTGTGTGACTGACATTTTTTAAACACTTATATGCAGTTAGACCAGCAGAGCGTATGCTACAAGGTAGATAATGCCATCTAAAGCATTGCCACGTAGCCCGAGGCGATGAAAGAAGGTGGCGCTACCTCCAGCACAATGTTACATATACACTGAACATTTACATCACATTCACCAGAATAAATGTTGGCAAAGTACATTCCTGCACTTGACAGGCGAGTTGGAACTTTATTGTCATTTGTGGTGAAACTTCAGGGGTTGGGGTTCGGAAAAGATTGTTTTGTCTTAGAATCCCTATTTTTTTTTATTTATTTTTTTATCCCAAACGCAGCTGAAAAATGTCCCTACAGAACTCTAGCCTGGCAGCCACTCTCCAGCTGCTGTAACGTCGGCGCCATCCCCCCCCCCCTGAAGTATAGTAGAAAAGTCAATATGCTTTTATTGTGGCGACTGAAACCCAAACTCCCAAAAGCCCCTGACTGCATGTGTCATTCCCAATTTGGGGGATTCGGGGATTTGGAATAAGCACAAATATTCAAGTTATTTATTTAAGGGCACATAAACACAGAAGTTTATCACAAATACTGAAGTTATATCACATTCTCTGGAGCACTTTAGAGACTTTGAGGTTTGGTGGTGCTTTATCAGAATCATAATGAATCCACACAACAGCTGCTCTCCAGATTGATCAGCAGGAACACGTTCAGTAGAAGACAGAGGATCTTAATTAACCTGCATTACCTTGGTGGGTTTTCTCCATAGATAAGAACTAAGGGAACTGCTCTCCTGGCGCATATGCCCAGAAAGGTTTCTAGTTTACAGGTTAAACACGGTTCTCTGATATTTTTGTCGCAATACCACCAGTAGCCGCTTGGCGAGGCTGAGGGGTGCAGTCGTATACAGGACTTTAAACACAGATTCATGATCTTCTCCATGTTCTACGCTTTCTTACTCAAGTCTAAAAACATTTTTATTGTATTCATTTGTTGCCTGTAGGTGTGAATTGTTCGTCCAGGATGTGAAATCACCCCAAAGTTTGCTGAGATTGACTCTCGCCTCTCCGTGACCATTATGGATAAGCGGGTTTGGCTAAAGGGTGGATGGGAAATTTCTTAATGGTTTCTTTTATGCAATTACAGCAAATACATTTTGAAGGGAACTTTTGGGAATAGAATAATAAAACTGAGCGGAACTAATTGTTGCTTGAGGCCTTGTGTCATTAACTGTGTGTAGTGAGAGGGCCTAGTCTGCATAAAAATAACCGACCCATCCTGTGGATGTGATAAATCTACTAAAGTGCTCGTTCGGAGCAGCCTTTGACTTCTTCATCTTCACAGGTTGATTTGCCAAAAAGCATTCATATCTCATCTGATGTCATTTAATCAGCTGCACAAAAAGTGAACGTTTGATAATCGTAATTACGCTTAACTCATCGAGTGAGCTTATAATTGTCCCATTCCTACGATAGTTAGCTGTGATGTTCAAGCTGGAGACCATTTAACCATGTTCCTGACAAAAAGTGTCAACTTAATGTGAAAGAAAGCGATCTCACATCCCAACTCAGAGTTCATCTTGTAAAACTGTTACACCTTCGGATGAGTAGCACCGGTATGTTTCAGTAGGGATGAAGCTGAATTACTTTAGAAATGTGAAATAAATGTAATAAATTCAAAATGTATTCATGCTGGGTACGCATCCAGCTGTTTACCGCAACTACGACTTCAAGCTCATCTGATTGGTGGTGTTTCCACATCGCATAAATTGTTGACGTCAAAGCTCAGCAAACTTAAGAAGCGAACCCACTCTCTCAAGTCCCTCTGACTGGCCCTATCTGCTGTCTCCACCTCGGTGAAGCACTGTGATAGCACCGCGCACTCACTGATGGAGATTTTGGAGCCAAGAGCAGAAAACAGGAAGCGTTTCATCCTGCAGCTGGCCGGCAGAACGGACCCCTGACCTCAGACAGCGGAGGAGCAGCGGCACATTTCTGCTGCCTCCCTGAAGGTTGTTTAAACCGAGAAAATGAGCCTGATACTTAAAACAGTAACAAGCATACTCTATGTACATTCACGAACAAGTGCTCTCAGCTCCCTCCTTTACTTCTCGTCTGGTAAAATAGTTTTTTTTTTTTTTTTTTCTGCGTGCACTCTTCCCTCGCCGTCATAAAAAAACAAGGTCATGCATTCATTATACATTTCACTTGATGTCACTCATGCATTGCTGGGTGCACTTGTGTTGCGCCGTTCCCAGAAAGGCTCAAGTTATGCAAGGCCTCCTTCTCCAGCTGGAGGTAATACAACAGCAAAGGCAACCGAGGTCACGCACTGAAGTGTAACGCAGGAGGAGTGCAGACTGACCTTAAACGCATCGAGAACAACAGCGCAGGTCAGACCGGGTGAAGGTAGGTGTCCATGGTTGACAAGAGAGCCGTAAGCGGAGCGCTCCAGCACCGCGGACACGTCTACAAACTGGTTTTGTGCGATCACTTTCTACCTTTTTTTTTTAAGCTTAACTCCTCAGAACAGCCAGCAGAAGTGTCACATTCAAATGTCTTTGTTCATCTGTTTCATGAAAATATGTATTTTTCTAAACACTCAGAGAAACTAAAAGTTAGAGCAACATCTGGTTCGCCGGTAGTTGCGCAGACATCCGCAGCGGAGCTGAGAGGAGAGTTGTTGGGTCATTTTGAGACTCGGTTTGTAAAAGTTTAACAGCCTGCCATGTTGATGTGCTGCGTTACTACAGAACCCTAACCCTGTTTGACAAAAGTTCAACCCAGGATTGGGAACATTTCACCCACCAAGTTAACACCAGGATAAGAAGGCTGTTGACGTCTTGAGGGAAAAGAAACGTCCGCTCGGAATCGATGATTTTCTATCCAAAAGGTCAAAGGTCAACTTCACTGTGACATCTTGATATTCTGCAGGAAGTGAGAGCGACTTGACTGGCGGTCTCTCTTGCACTGGGATTAACTTTATTATCATCTCTACTGTTATCGTGACGGCCCGCAGGCAGGTGCAGACACGCAGCACAATGCTTTTCAACATGTAAACAGTCGCTGGGCACAATAAGCAGTTCTTTGTCAATAAGTTCTTTATCAGTGGATCGCGCTGTGTGAGCATAATTAAAGTGTCATCTTATTGTTTTATCAGATTTGGCAGCAATGTTCATTTCTGGGACTCGAGCCAATTGTATTTTAAAGCCTTTTTATCGAGCGATACCGATGTTGTGCTGGTATTATTATGCGTCCTCACACATATTTACAGCAGAAGAGTGGCTTTCATTAAGGATTTCTTTCATATATCTAATAACGAACTACAACTTTTAATGTATAGTCGCATAAAAAGGGTTTTATTTCCCCATCTGTATGGCAAACCAAAGTCTCCCCCGTAAGCAGAAAAGGATAATTCCCCCCCCCGGCTGAATCTTTCTGTTCACCACAGTTTACAACATTTCGCGCTTAAGAAAAAAAAGAAAAAGGTTTCAATTTCCTCTAATACTTCTCATTTAATCATTTCAAAATAATCTCTCCCGACAGGCTGTGTGAAAAAATCAATAACCCAGAGTTGGACTCACGTAAGACTTTGATTCACTCTGAGAAATTTTGTACAGCAGTTGTTGTTTTTTTTCCTCATTTTCGGGGGCAATTGGCTCAAATGCCAAGCTGTTGTATGCTGCGATATAGAATCAGTATTCAATAACTGGAGCATTATTTTCTTTTTTTTTTATTCTTTACTGGATCTAATGGTTGGAATTGAGTCCATGGAGAAAAATAAAAAACAAACTTACCAACATCATCCACACCAGCATCATAACGACGCTTTACTCCACGGCACTAAGTCAGCGGGCTCGTCTCCAGATTCCAGCTGACAATCACCTTCACTCGGACTATTTTGAACTTGAAATTTGGCTTCCTCGAATTACCGTTCAGTTAATCAGCGATCGTCGTCCTATTGGCTTCACGCGATGTGGACGTGCGAGCTGTGTTCGTCTCCTGCGACGGGCAGAGGCTGGCGACTGTGTGTGTGTGTGTGTGTGTGGAAGGCTGGAGAGTCGCCTTCCATCGACGGGACAATGATCAGTGTCAGGCATGCTGATTTAACCGTGTCACCGAGTCCAGCGTGTGATGGAACAGAAGAGAACTGTGATGGGGAAAATGTGACGACGGCGTCCTTTTTGGCTCAGAAAGTGCCGGTAAATAGCGGAAGTGACAGACGAGAGGGACACGCTCCAGCAGGCAAGACGAAATTGAATCCCGTCTCGCTTAATGCCTCTGAAATGATGCGTCTCTTGCACTCCTGCGCCGACCTGTTTATTCTCTCACCCTGTCTGCCTTTCATTTATTACGTAGGAGCATTAACATTCCCAGGTTGTCAGGCAGACTTCGGCCAGGTAGGTGAGTCAAACTTCAACAAGCCGTCTTGTGGGGACATTTGTTTACAAACTGTTTTTTTTTTTCCGGTGCTCTCGCCGGCTGCCACAGCGGGCTCAATCTGTCTTAAATGTGTCCTTGTTACATATCGCATACAAATAAGGATGCGTGCTTATCTACCCAATCACGTACCCTCATGCTAATTTTTCATCAATCAATGATGGTAGTGTGCTGTCTAACTTTGTGTTTTTGTGTTGATCAGGATCAGTTCAAGTTCAGCCAACGTGACGAAACGACAGGAAAAACTTCCAGCTTGAAGGTTAGATCCGTGTTTTTTTAAACGGATGAAAAATGTTGTTGGCTACAGTCCGACTAATTGTCGCCAAATAATGGACGGGGTGTTTGTTTTGTTTTTTTGTTTTTTTGGCAGGACAGTCTGTCAGTTTCTCTTCTCTTCAAGTACACCACTTTTTTTTTTTTAATATGGACAGCTGAACACGAGCAGTTGTTAAAGTTTTATATGTCTCATGATAAAACGAGTTGACAACTTTGGTAACCAGGAGAAACGACACAAACCAGCTCACATTACCCGTCGGCCTCCTCATCTCACCAGCTACCCAAAAAACCAGTCTGAGATTTACTCTTCCTCCGTCGGCGTCCTCCCGGGTCTCTTCGTGTCATGATGTCTGTAGCGGTGGATGAGCCTGGTTCCGTTGCCCACTCGCAGACTTGTTTTTCTTGCATTTCCTACACTGGGTCTGGAAACATCCCCATCCGGAGGTCCAACGCTCCGAAGCTCCTGTGCAAATGGTGTGAACGACCAACCTGTGCTCCGAGTCGCGGCGCGGGAGAGTCAGCTAGCTGCGTGGCTATGTGAGCTAAGTAGCTAACAGTAGCCACAGTTAGCGGCTACCTTAGCGCCAAGTAAAGATATCTGTGGATCAGGACAGAAACTCGAGGCAGGGCAGCCGGACGTCATCAGGAGGATAATTTTTGTTTAAAGAGTCGCACACGTCTCACTGAAGGTGGTTTCCACTCACCCAAGCTACAAAGTGCAAGAGTGGGCGTTCGGAGCGCGGGGCGGTAATGACCGAGGCTACAATCACCCTTTAACAATTTAGTGTACGATACTGAAACTGTTAATCTGCGATGAAGTAGTCACATAATGTTGCTCTGAGTGCCAGTTGTGCGGCGTTCCTCCTCTGCGCGATGTCACAGCTGGAAAACTCAGCAGGAGCAGCAATAAGACCAAACGATCACATCAATTATAGCGCTTGAATTGTGCCACGCACTTCTAGTTTATTAAAGCTTCCAGCGCACTTATATCAACTTATCAGCTTCAAGGAACTAAACAAATAAAGAGTTTCCAGGCAACATAAAATATTGAAATGTTGTTATATGCAGTGTGTATATATACTAAATTAAACAATGGAATTATACTCAAGCCGTACAAGTGATAAAACCATTACAAAAGTTATATTTAGGGTTATAGCAGCTGTTGCCTTCATTGTTTCTCCTCTCTATGTATTTTTTTTTTAGCGCTGCCTGAATATTAAAGCGGTATAACAGGAATGTATTTATATCAGCATTATATTTATAGCGGCATGAGACGTGCAATATTGATGTTTTTCTCCAACTTCTTTCAGATTTAATTTACGTCTCCTAACTTTGATCCGTAACTAGTTTTGCCCTCCTTCACATCTGATATATGAAGAGGGATGGCTCTCTACTGGGGAATTATTGTCTGTGGACCCCCATTTCATGAAAACCTTATCATCACAATGCAGCTGTCACCCGTCTTCTAAATAACCTGCCATCTCCCCCGAAAAAACAAACAAAGTAAACGCGGGTTTTTTTTTAACCGACACAATCCCGCCTGGAGGGACTCGGCTCCGACTCGTGTGACTAAAGTATTAATGCCGCGCGGCGAGGACGCCGATCTGTTCCAGCCGCGGAGATGATTGAGGAATCATTGTCCACCTGAGTATTCGCACTCGCGGTTGATGCCGTCACTCGCTGGCTGTCGCTGTCGATTACACACGGCCGTTGAGAAGTGTGAAAATCCAGAAGTCCCATGCGGCGCCGGTCGGCTTCTGCGTGTCCTTGGCCAAAGTCGAGTCGAGCGGCTGTCCTCTCTGATGCGACGGACGATAACTCTGCACTCTCGCACTTCAGCTGTATAGGAAAAAGTATGGACTCTGTGCTCTGGACACACACGCACTAAACAGATTTTAATGAAGCCATAGGGGCCCGACAAGCGAGTTGACTGATTTCATGAACTGCGCTGTGACATCTCACATGTCGGATGTTGAGTCATTTGTCTTTGTTATACCTGCTGCGGCTCGCAGGCAGCCGAGCACAGAGAATAATGAGTAAAGAGAACAAATGCTCTTTCATCTCGACACGATTTTAGACGATGCTTCCCAACACACACCATGTATATTTTCCAGAGAATTAGTTTTCATTTCTTCGATTTTTTTATTTTTTTTTATGTTTTGGATTAACGGGAGCAAAGAGGGATTTCGGTCCTCTATTCTTCTGCCGATTCAGTGAATCCGGCGCCGCTGGTCTTCAGAGATATTGTGTTGGAGCTCAGAGGAGACGAGGCACACCCACAGGGCCCACATTACTATTAAAGACTGTGTTAGAAAGAGGGACTGTTTTTTTTTGTGTTTGTTTCTCCCGGGGCTAACAGCATCTTCCTGCAGAACTACACAGGTCAGCGGGGGCTAACGCCAGCTTTGCATTGAGGAAAAAGCGCCTGGGGGAACACGGGAAGCCGGGATATGTTGACACGCAACTCAGCTCTCGAATGGAAGTATTCCACGCGGGGAATGCAGAAATGCCAACGCAGCAGACGATAGAAGGCTGCGTCTCCTTTTTTTTTTTTTTGCTATTCATGCGCGTCGTTGTGCACAAGGACGGATGAGGAGTGTAACCAAATTCCTCCTGATGGGTGTTTTAATTGATTTAGAAGCTCAACGGGGGGGAAACTGCGCGCAGTGAAAGGAGAATGTGAATCGCGCTGCGAATATCTCATAACATTTGCTGTCCAGTTTTAGCAGGGAAGTGGCTCGCTCGTTTTCTTGAGTGTGAAGAAATTATAGCAATTAGTGAAGGAAAAAAAAAAGCTTTAAACCCAGATGTTTCCCTTTAAGCAAGGATGTACCCCCGCGGTCGTCGTACTGAGTGTAATAAAAAAGACTTAACAAAGGAGTGTTCACTTTGGGAGCCATTTAATATTTAAAGACGCGTGTTTCCTGCCATTGTTTAGACATTAATAGAAAACCAATGTTATGTCGCGCATGGTATGAAATTGCTGGTTAGCGTGAGCAACATTCGGGCGATTGGGCGGCAGTAGCTCAGTCCGGAGGGACTTGGCTTGGGGACTTGAAGGTCGCCGGTTCAAGTCCCACTCGGACCAAAATAAGAACAATGTGGACTGGCAGTTGGAGAATGCTGGTTCACGTCCTGGGCATTGCCGGGGTGCCCTTGAGCAAGGCACCGACCCCTAACACTGAAATTAAATTGAAAAAAAAAATGTCCTCGGGCATCTCATTTATAAACACTTCTATATGTTTAATCAAGTCATTTTTTAGGATATAAATGAAGGAGTGGACAGTATAGATACATATATGTAATTTATATTTCATCCATATACAGGCTTGGGTCACCTTGACATGTGGTCAGTTGCTGAATACAAATACGTGGCAGTTTTCTTAATTAATAACCATTAGATTGCAAAAACTGTAATGTAATCTGAATACTTTTGGATTATTCTGACACCCGATGCTGCGTTCATGTTCTCCTTTTCCCGAGTTGGGGAAGTTGTTCTTCCGACTTCGGTGTGTTCGTGTGTCTGACTGCGGGAGCCTTCACGAACGCTAATAGAAGCTGTTTAGCACTTTGTCACTCTGAGTATTTAAAACAGCTGTTTCCAGAGTGATGAGAGGAAGGAAACAACAAAACGACTACAATACTTGACATTGGTAAAAAAAAGTTTCTCGCTATCAACCCGTGATGTTTACTTTCATCCGCCATCTGTCGGCGTCGCATGACGTCAAACTCGAAAAAACTTCTCTGGCTCTCTGAGCTGTTATCACGAAATGCAAACGCGCTCAAGGAATCAAACAAAGCGGAACAGAGATGTTAGAAGTGAGTTCAATGCCGCGTTAAACCAGTAAACAGTATAAAGTAATCAGTATTGCAAAACTGACAATGAGCATTAACAAGATGCGCACATCTATATCCTCATCTATAGGAAGATATGAGAAGTATCGACTGTGCTTGTGGATGTGTTGTCAACTGCGTGGGAGTCTTGAGTTTTCCCTCTTGTTTTTCACAGTCAGAGTAAATAATGGATGACTTTGAGACGTATCTTTGGAACACAATCATCAATATGATTTTCGTTCAGCCTTAAACAAGCAGACTGCGGTCTGGACGTACGGGTTGCGTCTGCATCAGTTCAAAACACGGTTGCTTTTCAGCTCACTAGATGCAATCAGGCTTTATTTAATATAATCGCAGCTCTGCCTCTCAACGGCCTGTTCCTCTTTTCATCTTATTCAGAACCAGCTTGAATAGTTTGGGGAGAAATTAACCAACCTTTTTTGTAAAATAACTGTTTTTCTTTTTCTTTAGTTTGAAAGTCAGAGTGGGGTGATCAGTGAGACGGTACAAGTCGATGCCTGAGTTAAATAAAAAATGTCTTGCAAAGCAAATTCAACCGACAGTCAGCAAAGCGAAAAAGCAAGAAGCCAGGCTCGATTCCAACGCAGTGACGAACCACGTTAAAGCTCTCGGTAAATTGCCACAGTTGGATTAAAACACGAGGCTGTAAACCCGAGCAGACAGGCTCGAAATGTAGTTTACATCATCATCGATTAGCTGCTGGATGTCTTCCGGTGGGACGGCCGGTGGATGGAGGAGTGACAGTATTGTCTGTAGATCACAGTCGTGGAGGACTATCGCTGCTCTCCAGACTCGTCCTGATAGCATCTGTGTTCGTCACTGGCCTACCACAGATCCTGACCTTCTATCAGATCCCCGGGCCTAATCGTGCGGTTCTCCCGCCTTCAGCCCTGCGGCGCCGGGTCCCGCGAGGGCACTTCTACCGCGCTGAAGTGAAAACGGTTTAAAGGACTTTTCCCGTTTGCTGCAATAGAGGAAGAGTTGATTTGTCCTCGGGGACGTCCTCTCAGAAAAACAGTCAATAATCTCTCCAGTGTGCGCCGGAGACGGTGTTTGCAATCGTGAGAATAATCAAATACTTGAGAGATGAAACTACAGAACCATCAGTGAAACGTTGGATTTCCTTTCTTTTACCCCGCAGTCCCCAAATCGCAAAAGCAGAAGGAAAAGAAAAAAAAAGAAAGAAGCAGATTTCAAAGTTCCCAGCGTGATTCATGACTGTGTTGATATCCCAATGAAGGCGTACCATTCTCGTACTTAAGAATACCCAGAGTCCGCTGTGTGCGAACAGCCCGGAGCTGTGAGTGGGACGCGTCCCCACGGCTCCGGCTCTATTCTCAAACACGCTGTGGATTTATTGGACTCGTATTGTCGGGTTGTGAGCAAACTCGCTCATCTTTTTGAAGCGTCGGCCAGCATTTATCCACAAAGGAGAGGTCTCTGGCCCGTCACTGTTACTATAGCAGCAGCAGAGCCCGACAGAACCTGCAAGCCTCTCTCTCACCATCTGTCTCTCTCATTATTTACAGGCTCAGTATCTGTGCTAATGATGTTCGTCTTATTAAAAAGGTTGGGTTTTGTTTTTTGTTTTTTTGCAATTCTGAAACACGCTGTAAAGGCTCTGACTCGGTAATCAGACCGCTCTTTTCCTTTCACTTGATATAGCACTGTATCCATTGTAGCTAATTGGTGCGATCCATCTAATTAACCGCTAATGGACAACTTCTTCAAAACCATTCATGCTTTTAATTCTTTATAATTAGTGGAAAACCTTTTGGGGTGACAACAACTGTTGCATAAAAGTTCATGCTTGACATTGAAAGCAGCAGTGTGAATGAAATGAACCTGATTTTATTTACTGGCTGTTGTGACTCTAGAAGTTTATTTAGCTAAAGAATTAAGATAAGAAAAAAAATAGCAAAGGCTGAATTGAAGCTCGCACACTTTAATCTGCAAACTGCTAAAACCATTATATACGACATTATATACACATACAAACATTATTGTCAGGTACGCGTCAGGAAGTAAACACGCAGCTCACCTTTTATTTTTCCTTCAGCTGCCGCCCCGCTGTCCTCGCGTCCTTTGCTCCCTTTGTCGCCGCGTTCAAACTTCACCTCCGCCACGCGGGGCTTTGAACCACGCGCCGCATTAAAGGAAAAACTCTGAGCTCGCGTCCTCTTTCACCGGAGCTCTCAGCCGAACTCCGCCTTTGAAGTAAGAAGATGAAATGTCGCTGGAAACAGGCTCGTAACTGGATCTTAAATTAAGGTTTCTGATTTTCGTACAACATGTGTGATGAAGTTAATGAACGGAGGTTTCCAGGCTCGGTTTGGGACTTGGAGCATGACGGGCGTCGTACAGATATGACAGGGCGATGCAGATGGAAAGAAATGACTAACTTTTCGATAAAGAGCGTTGAATCTTCCAATTTCTTTTTCTTTTAACATTTTTAGTTTCAAGATTTAAAGATAATCTTATTTCTAGGATTGTTTTGTGTGTCTACGTGTGTTTGTCTTCATTGTGCTTTTCTGACTTCATGTTATAACACTAATTAGACCCTGATCAATATATTGGTCAACCGCTTTTATCAGTACCAACCTATCACAGATACACTGGAACATTGTATTGGTTTCTTTTTAGATTATAAATGCAGAAAACGATGCCCGGGTTAATTCATTATTATTGAATTCCCAGTAGAGTTTATTGTTCTAGCGCACTGATTTAATTTTGGACTATAAAGTTTTACAGCTACTGTAAAATATCCTGCCTCGTTACGTATACGCGTCTTTGTCACATTCGAAGGGGGTTACGTTTCCCCCCGGAGACAACATTTTTCGAGGACAGGGTTCGCAAACACTGCACAATTCACAAAACTGGTGAAAGCGAGCTGGTCCCTCGGTGTCTAAAAAGGTGGCGGTGGGAATAAAACACACCCACCACCCACCGATTCTATCAAAATGATAGACGAACAAAAGGGATGGACCCAAAAACAAGAGGTGGAGTGGAAGTCACTGAACAAGGGGGAAACGAAAATGTATGGAAACTCCTCTTAGTCTTCTAACAAACACCTTTCTGCAGGACAAACTCTTAAAAAGTTACACTTCTGCCCACATTGTGAACGAAGAACACTTGCACACTAATCACGTCTCACACTTCACTGATTGTTGTGTACCCTCATTATGAAAAAAAAGAAGATACTATTGTAACAGCGATCACACATTTAGGCCGGCAGCAGATAAAGAGAGCAGAGCAATTGGAACTTTTCAGATCTAATTTAAACCCACAGGTGGTGCGAAACGTAATTCAGGCGGCGTCTCCGATAAAGAGCAGCTCGGTCCGACCACTCGCCGGCTCGGAGGAGCGGAGATGATGTCGCCATCACACAGCAACGTTAACGCCGGTGAAGTTTTTATGTTTCTTTCCTCCTGCAGCCTCCACTTGTTGGTCAGGAAAAGGGAGCCCGTTGTTCAGTGAACTCACTCCTGCATCGTTGATGACAATCAATGTTGTAATGACAGCAAATCATTAAGCTGTCCAATCCTGGCAGGCGGCTCGTAAATTACAGTGGTGAGAGTCAGCCTTAAAGTTCAGAAAAGAATGGATAAAAACAACTTTTGATTCGGCTGTCTGAGCCAAGTGACAACTTGCGGCTGCACTTTTTTCTAATGGCTGCGAGATGCTGACTCCAGGAAAACTGTATTTGACGTCAAATGAAAAACCCTCCATCTCTGCGGCGTACTGAATTACAGTCGATATATATTTTTTTTCCTCCTCAGGAAAGTTTGAGTCTCAGAAGCAGCTTCCTCTAATGTTCCCGTGAGCGGCAATACATTTTTTTTCATTACGGAGGACACGGAGGCTTAAGAACAACCCTGATCCGGGACGTTTGCTTGATTGACAGGTGTCTCCCTCACAGGTAAACAGTTCGGATTGAGCGATAACAGCTGTTTCAGTATATGTCGTTTTTAAACTTTAGGGTGCACTGTGTAGTTTTAGAGAAGAAGAATTTTTAATTAGAAGAGAAATATCTTCATCGACTCATTCTGTTTATGCATAAACAAATTAAATGAACAGACTCTCTCCGTTTTCTTGACTGAATAAACAAACTGACCTTTCAAGGACGACACAATTTCATACTGTTTGGCTTTGTTTATATTTGGCGGACCCTGACACTTTTCTCGCTTCACACAGTGTTCCGGGGAGCTTATTTTCCTCTGATTAGAGCTTGTTTATTCAGTGGTGGAAAAAAAATTACATATTTACAAGTTTGTGTTATTACCTCATTGATACTGTAGATATCACAATTACGACTTACTACAACGTACATGCAGGTTCTTCCAGCAGTGTCGTGAAATCCTGCCATCAGAATTATGTCAGAATTTTCTGAAGATTTAATAAAATGTGCATTTAATCTGATATGATTGTGATGTGATTTAAGTATTTCCATGCATTCAATTAGATATATATGTGCAAAGGAAATGAACCCGCCTTTATGGGTCCATGCTGATTGGTCGTTTGTCCAGATTAGCAACACTTACGACTGCTTGTGTTTGTCTGTGTTGTGTCATGCAGTGTGTATGTTACGTACTGACCACCTTATCGTTTCGCCTCAGGCAGCGTTTTGTCGGGAATCTGTAGTATAGAGCGTGAAAAGGAAGGTTTAGGGAACAGGAACCGGTCTCCAGTGCTGCTCGGTTCTGACCTGGAAGTCTGGATCCTTTCATATGTCCATCCCCGACTGAGCAGGACCGAGATGTTCGATGTCTGCGTGTGCTTGAGTTTCTGCCCGTGTGCGTACGGCTCATTATTCTCATTATTGCATTTCAGACTCGATGTTTATAACACTTCTTAAACCCCAGACGTAGAACTCTGGACTGAAATCTGACATAGTACATAATCCATCATTGATCAAGTGTATGATTGAGTTTTAATCAAATACAATTTACACTTTTGATAAAGAACACACGGTATTATATTATTGGTAAACATGTTATTGCAGTAATCAATGTTGGGGAGACTTAAACTACATGTAGTTTGCTGTAACTTGCTGGTAGTTAAACTACATTCATATTTTGTGCTGTGTCAAGTAGTTCAACTACTTTTTGGGTCATTTTTTGTAGTTTAACTACTCAATTTACAAACTGTAATTTTGGCCAATAGCATGGAATATTTTTTTATAAACCCCCATATATACCTATATAATATAAATTTTATTTTATTTGAAAAAGAGGCATGACACATGTCATGACATGCTAAGCCAACGCTGCCTCTGATTGGTTGCCCTGGCAGCGCAGCATGTGAGCGGCTTGTTAGTGTTGGTAAAGATGTTTTTAGTGCCAAACGGAACCGGCTGTCTGATAAAAACTTTGAGAGACTGCTCATGTGTCGGGTCAACAAGCAGTAGTTTTACAAACTTAAAATCTTCATGATAAATAAACTTACCTTGTACCTTGAAATGGAAAAAAAAATTGCCAAGAACATCCACAAACATCTCAGGGATAAGTGATTTTAAAAAGAGTTTGCAGAGTTTGCAGAGCATGTAGCAGCAGCGTCTCAAATGTCTTGTCTGAACAAAGATATTCATTTTAAAATGACTTATTCAACAGAGGAAGGCAGCAGACGAGCTGAAACCATGTTTGGAGAAAAAGATTCATCAATTAATCATTTAAAAAAAAAAAATGTCACCAGCTGATCGAGTGAAACAGTGAAACATATCGTCGGTCATTTCATCCAGCGTGTGACCGAACGGCTCTACGGGTCTACAGCTGTCGTTACAAGTGTTTTAGTCTGAGAGCAGTGGAGGCTCCATGGTGATGTGTAGGAATCACACACAGCAGTAGTTAAAACTGCTGCCTGCCTGTATGTGGATGTCAGTTAATCAGGCAGCTGGAGAGAAAGAAATCATAAATTATCACTTTGGCAAAAAGAAATGGCACGATTTGCATCCGCGCTCGATCTTCATTTTGGAAATCCTGCTGCTCGCCTCTGTTTCGTTTCATGTTCGACTTGAGAGGAGAAGGAGCGGTCGCAGCGTTTGAGCAAAGCGCAGCAGACACATTAATTATGACAACAATCAGCGACACGCAGAGCAGCGAACGTTAGCAGAGCGGCTTCACTGGACTGTAGGATTGTGGGTTTTTTTTTTTTTTTCACAAAAGCCTTTGCGTGATGCACAGCGGAGAGAGAAAAAAAAAAAAAAACAAAGGCATTGAAGTTCAAAGGCAGTAATTCAATGAGTTTGGACGGCGAAGATCTGTTCGCCGTGGTGCAAATGGTGAAATGGTTGTCAAAACAAAGTATTCCTGAAGCTGCTCGTGTGGGTGGGAGGGTGTCGGAGGGGGAAAAAAACACAGGAAGGGCAGCAAACGGCCAAAAATACAATCACGCAGACAACCGCGGGAATTACACACCTGATTAAACGCTGTGATGTCGATCCGCAAATTGGCTTTCCTGACAGAACCTCAGGACGGTACTGACCTACAGGACGCCGAACACTGTGCCGTGACACCGGCTTTATTTAATTCACCTCTCCAATATGTCTCAAAAGCCTGATAGTGCCCTTGGGGGATAAGAAAATAGCTCTAAAATGCATCATAGAGGAGCTTCCCCTTTTTTTAGAAAGCAATTTTCTCAACCTTACTGGCACAATAGTTCAGTAAGGATATGTCCCACACAACCGAGCTCACCGGGGGGGGGGGGGGTGCTGGAATTTATATCCAGTGTACAGAATCCCAGGCTTTCTTTTCAAATCCTGGCACTCCAAAAAAAATCACATATTCAATCACTCCAGGAGGCTTCAGCGAGGGTCCCTCTATCACACACAGCAGTGAGCACAGAGGCGGTATGAAGCACGCAGGAGGGGATGGATGAACATAACAAGAAGGTTACAAGGAGGCTCCTTGTAGTCGATCGAGTGTCATGCGAGCTGGATTGTGGATTTGCAATTAACGGGTGAGGGTGTTTGCTGAGACACCTTGATCGCTAAGTGCAAGGCAAACAAACTCTCCCCTCGAAGACGGTTGCTGTGGTTTTAGGTCGTCGGTTAGTTATTTGATGCCACAACAAGGGGGTGAATTGTCGCAATTGATCAGGCAGACGTATGACCGGGAACTCCGCTCAAAGACGCAAAAGACGTCGCCAGCTGCAAGATGGCCGCACTCGCATCTGGGATGTACTTTGGGTTCTTTTTGTTACAGTTGGAGGGAGTGAAGACGAGCTGTCCATCTTTAAATATGCTAACGATGGTACCAAACATTAAACTGATTACATCACTCTAGTCATTGCTACAAAATTTAAATCAGTCGGGTCTCACTGTTTTTGAACAGTCATCCACCAAGGCGACATTAAAGTCAACGTACCATCTGTGAGCTGAGCTGATGCAGACAACATCGGCACTGTTAACCAGAGCGGCTGCACGTCACCACCCTCCACCAAACAGACCCAGACTTGGAGGGGCTGATTTTCATCTCAGCTGCAATTCGATGAACCTTGAAAGCGCTCCATTGCACAACAGAGGAGCTCACGGTCCAGTGAAACCGAATGGACGACATCGCCCGCGAGTGGTGCGGAGGAAGCAGCTGCCTCGAGTGAAGGACCTCGAATATCTTCCGGGACTTTTTCACACGGTGATGATAAAAAGCACCGTGAGATTGAGCAGCGTTTAGGAGCGTCTGCTGGAGACAGAGCTGAGCTCTGAGCAAAAATCTCAATTTTACTGGTCAGTCTGCAGTCAAACCCTCAGACGACGTCAGTCAAGTCAAAATTCGCCCCCCCAAAAGCAATATAATTTCAGCTCCAAACTCTGGTTGTCAGAATAATCCAGTAAAGCATAGAATCGGCATAAAAAGCCGTTGGGCGAGAACCGGCCTGTAGATGAAGCTGTAATTCTTGTGGTTGGTGCAGGATGTCATTCAAGCAGCAGGGATGGATGATCAATGGAACTTCCTCGGCTAATGGACGACACGCAGCAGCATGCAGCCGAGACAGGAGGAGCAACAGAGCTGCAGGCTACCCATCACAACCGCTCACACAGAAGAGGGAATTATGCATGTTGGGTTTTCTGTTATTGCCTCTTGAAAGATAATTCACACACAGCCAAGACGATGGTTGTGTTTTGTTTTTTTTTCGACGAACACAAACGCTCCGCTTCACAAAGTGTTCGTTCTACACATGGATTGACTTGTCGATTGTTCAACTATTTCGATTTGATGAATAATCAAAGTCACTTTTTTGAGGCAGAAGTGTGAAACATGTTCCAGCCTCTCGAGTGGGAGGATTTCCCGTTTCCTCTGCTGTGTTTTACATAATTTGTAAATTCGATATCTTATGAGTTTTTGGACTGTTGGCTGAGAAAAAAAGGGTCCCAATCACAATCATCTTCAACGTGATTGTGATTGTTGCTCTCTGCCTTTCGCTGGCATTTCATAGACCAAACAATTACTCTGCAAATCAAAAACGAATCATCAGATTCACAACGAAAGAAAGGATGTTAGTTGCGGCCCGACATTCTTCTTTAGACATTTCAGGATTAAAATGTCTAAAAAATAACTCGCCTTTTGGAAAGTGTTGTCGTGCGCTCCAATTCTCCGAAATGTTTCCACCGTTGTTCAAACCCGGACTAATCTCTATTATTTTATTCAAGCTAACCGTTCCATTTGGTCGATTTGGATGATGCATAGGAGGTTGAGCAGGGAAGAGGACAATCATGATTAAGCACAATGTGAATAAAACTCTGGAACATCACATCGTCCATGAACCTCAGTTCAGTCTCATGCTGGATGTTTCGTAACGAAGACAAACAACTTTCATAATCCCCCCCGTACTTCATGATGTCATCGAAATTGTGTCCACCACACTTGTTTTAAGTATTTCTAATTAATCAAAAGTCTATATTTTGAATTTTGCACAATAAATCATCAGTTAACACATATGAAAATCTCAACCTCGGAGCCTTTACGTGTCAGACTACACACACAATGATCTGACTGAACAACAGTCAATAAGTTCAAAAAACAACACCTGGGACACCAATTATATTTTAAACAAAAGCCGTGAGAACAATGTGGAGTTGCATCAAATATAAATTCCACACATCGGGGCTCCGTGTGCGTGATAATAGAGGAGTGGATTAGCCGGATGTGATGGAGCGTCGCCGGGACTGATTTTTTGAGGATCACTCATTTTCGTTCTGAACTCCCCGAACAAGCACTCTCGTCTCTGAAGGAACTCGTTTAGTGATTTATTCCGTGACGCTGAAGAGATCATTCCCTTTCTATCTGTCTATTGTGATTTTTCCTCTGTCTTAATAAATAGACACTTTGCTCCACTCTCTCGCCCCAAAAAAATAACATATAATTAGATGAGGGCTCGGCAGATGAATCCTGATTGTATAGCTCTCTAATCCTTTGTACCCTGCAGTTGTTATGAAGCTCTTACTCAAAAGGCTGCTCGGGAAAAAAAAAAGTTTGCACAAATAAGTTTGCCATTTCATAAATAAATCATGCCTTTTTAAAGCTTCGCAAGAGATCAATTCCGTCTGCATCTCTGCAGCTTCTAGATATGTGCCAGAAATACCAAGATGCTCCCATGTTTATGCATCCTCTAGAAACCAAAGCGTGCGTGCCAGGGTTGAATTTAATATGTTTGGCCGTCGCCGTGTCAGCTGTAAATCAGGCCTGTCGTCACGCGTTCCAACTGTACCGCAGAGATTCTCCTCGGAGGTCATTGGCTGATCAGCGGCGATGAGCTGTCCGGGTTCAGGATCAAACCGTTTTGCCAGGGTCCCGCCGGGTCAGCTCAAAGAGAAGACAGACAGACCTGGTAATCCTGCCGAGCCCCCGCTGGCCTCCGAGTCAACGATCGCAACACTCGGGG
>OMLP01017542.1:12711-26006 GCA_900302685.1 Spondyliosoma cantharus | reverse complement strand
GGGGGGGCTGATTTTGCTGCGCGAGTGAGTGGCACAGATTGAGTCTGCTTCGGCGGGTGTCGCCTCGGCCAAGTCGGCCTCTCTTGAGCAGAATGTATTCCTCGTTAGAAAGGCAATCAACAATCTACCACAACAGCACCCATAAAGGGAGTTAAACAACACGCGTGCCTATTAGCTGCTCCCCAACACACTTAATTGGCGTTGCGCGCTGAAGACTCCTCGTTCCGGCGGAGATTTAGCTCCTCGCGTCGAGGCGGAGCCGGAGAACACAACAGCTTTTCAATGATTTCCCATTCCCATCACATTTAACCACAATGAGGGTAATTTCTCCAGCCTTGATGAATGCAACAATGGAGAGAGGCACGCGATTGGAGAGCGCGTGATAACATTTTGCTCTAGATTGCAATTGCGTTTGAGATTCAGCGAGCGCACTCGTGATTTTCCTGAGTATCAGCTGGGACTGGAGAGCCGTAACGTCGACGAGAGACGCGATTTGAGGACCTCCGACATCCAAAAACGACAGCGGCATGAAATGGGACGCATTGATCAAAATAGAAGAAAAAAAAAAAAAGATGCTCTCATAAATACTTAATCAAATGTGAAATGATTTCTTTTCTTGTCAGTGAGCCGAGGCGACGCCGAGCTCTGTGACGAGCACGCGAAGACAGGTGCACGGAGCACTCCCACAGCCGCTGACGACGGCAACGACAATCCACACAAACAACCGCACAAAGATTGTATTTACAATACACTGTGGATTGGCAACTGTCAACCTGGAGGTAATTATAGATGGAAATGAAATGCTTTACCCATCTGCTGTGCGGGGCTGCTAGGATTACTTTCAGGTGTACGAGCGACGCTGTTACACGGGCTTGACAAGACGGCTGTGTCTCAATGCAAAATGAGCACAACGCATTGCATTGATTTGCAATAAAAGAGGATTCTGTACGATTCAAAGCTGAGTCGGTTGAACCCTGATGTTATTATTTCAGGGCCTGGAGACCCAGGAACACCTTCAACTTCTCAAATGAATAGTTGACGGGTTGATGTTATCCACCACAGAACACACATCCGGATAAACCAGTCAGTTGTCGGAGTTTTGTAGTTAATTATTCCGGACAAAGAGCGTTTTGTGTTGTCGTGTTTCAGGTTTTGGTTTGTTTGTCTGGTTGTCAGCAGGACTACTGGCTGGATTTTAACTAAATTTCTTGGAAGGCTGGAACAATCCAGTAAACTTTGTACGAGATCCAAATCACGGGGGTGGATATGCAGAGTATTTTTCACTTTTCATCAACGTTGTGCGACACTCTTACATTCATGCGTGTCGTGCACACACACACTTCCTTTTGTTAGTTCAGTACCTGTTGTAAGGTGACGTGTGTGAGGTGTGTGTGTGTTTTCAATCTTATTATCTTTTAAATGAATCCTTTTGAATATACATGCAAGTCCATTCTATTGATTTGTTATGGAAATGTTGGTTGTAGCTATTAATGAATGTATTAATCAGAGTTTCGTATTGATGGTTTAGAATAATTTATGAGTGTTAATCAGCTGATTGGCTGTCAATTTCACTATTTTCAAGCGCGGTGCCCCGAGGTGGATTTAAAAAGCGATCACCCCGCCCGCGCGCACACGGTGTTGTAACGTCGTCACGGTTTTAATAACAACTTTTCTTCTCCGACTAATGTTCAGCCGCAGAATCTAAATACACACGTATCACATCCAAATGTTAATCGTCTGCAATAAACTCCACCAGAGACGGTAAGAAGGAGAGCTGGGGAAGCTCAGCCAGACTCGGCTATGTTTTGTCATATTTCCAGCAGTTTTAGTAACGTCTCCACACACATATAAAGTGGCTGCGCTCGTAGATTTGCATATCATAGAGAAGTGGACTATCGGCGTTGGCGGAGGTCCGTGCCCTCCGCCTGCCCTCCTGGTTATTTATTTTTTTCCGTCTCTTCTTTTCTGCACTTATTTCTGTCCTTGTGCTGCTGCAAGAACTGAATTTTTACCCTCTGGGGACAAATGAAGGCGCATCGTATCTTATCATTTATAAAAGTTTTTTTTTTTAAAAGAGGTTGCAAAGGGACTTTTCTCTCCGGGGACTAATTAGTTACATTTCAGGATACAGCAACATTCTGTAGAGAGGCTTTTATTCACACAAGATGAATATACAGCCTGCGTGTTCATGCATAACCCGTCTGACACGAAGAACATGAAATGGTTCCTTGTTTACTGTAAGACGTCGCTTTATGGTCAGCATTTCATCAAACGCCGAGGCAGTCTGTGGTAAAGGGAACAGTGACACCTCAACGCTGTTCAGAAAAATGTGTTTTAACAAAGTGGAAAGAAAAGAAAAAAAAATACTTAAAGGAAGAAAAACTGAGCTGAGACGCTAATTAAGCCGATAGCCTGGTTCTTTTCCAAATGCGGCGCCCAGTTTAAAGGCATGTGTTAGTGTTTTAAGTCGGGTGCAGTGAGAAGTGAGAACAGCTGGTGGCCCTAATTCTTGAGTCTGATGCCATTAGAGTATTTCTGACAAAATGAAATTATGTGATTTTAAGCGTGCCAGTCTATTTTCAGCCTCATTATTTTTTTTTGTTTTACACTATTATGTCCAACAAGGGGGTTATGATTTCACCCATATCCATGTTGGTTGGGATGGATCTTGGTCCAGGTTAGATGCCATTAACTTTTGGTATGAATCCAGATGAACAGACAGATATTTTTCCTACTTTCTTTAAGATGCATTTCTTGCATTGATCTTGAGGGGCTTGTATCTTTGAGCGAGTACGATGTGATGTGGACCCAAATAAAAATCTGGATCAAGCAGATTTTAAACATGTTTTATTTGATATTGGATTGAATGATTGAATTCAAGGGGACTGTTGGGTCTTGGCGGAGGTATGCACTCTACTGAGGGGCTTCTCTTGTTGTAGACTGAATATGTTTAGCTGTTGAAAAAGCAAGACATTTGAAAAAGAAGATATTTTTCACTATTTTGTGACATTGTGGGACCAATATTGTGTTTAAAAATAGGTGGATTGAAATGTTCAGTTGATTGCTGACTCTCATTCCCAGGTCATCTTTAACGTCCAACAAAGGCTTGAGACAAAAAAAACAAAAGGAAATGATCAAGTAGAAAAAATGTAATGTCACTGCATCTTGTGCAACAGTCCATTGTTAAATGTAGTGTGACGGTCCCTGCTGCTGGCTGAGTGTTTGTGCAGGCTGGTTATCGACACTTTCTCCCTGTCGCTCTCTGAGGTGACCAGAAGAAGTTGATTGCGCTGACAGCCAGATGTGGAGCAGCAGGGCCCGAGCTCTGGAGGATATAAAAGTCCGGCCTCTGACTGGGCTTCGGTTCTCTCTGGCGCCTGCACCTTTTTTTTTTTTTATTTTGTTTAACTATTTTTTTGCTCCACCGACACCTAAACCACAGCATCCCTCCAGACGTCCACACTTACACCACCGATGCCGCTGACATACACACCTCAACATGCAGTTTATGTTTTACGTTGATTATAATAAATTCTTTATTTTCTTCTAAGCACTCCGTGTCCTTTCCCAATTTTTTTGTCTTGGCCTCGACAATCATTGTTTTACATTCGAGGATCTTAAAATGTGTGTTTTGCTGAAAAGTAGTTTTGTGTTTATCTGCGTTCTTCCCAATTTTATTGCGCGGAGTTTTTCGAAGAAGCCGAACATAAAACAAAGTGAAGTGTAAGTTTGTGAATCTTGCCAAGTGGAATTCACTTCCGACACATGAGTAATAGCCGAAGCGTACAGCGGGAATAAAACTTGCCAGCTGCTGTCGACGGGGTAAAAAATATGAAATTGGCCTTGTCTTATCTCGCACCAACAGCGTGAACACAAGGCTACATCTCACCTAGCTCATACATTCCTGTGATTGTTGCAATATCGGCGAGTTTCTACCCCACCAATTCTGACTGTCCTGCGACGGCGCGGCGCTATGTGCTGACTGAGTCATCTTGAAACAAATGCAGAAAAATAAGCTTCGCCTGAAGGGCAGAAGAAACTGTTTATCCCTCCAGGCATTCTTCCGCTGAGATAACATGAGCTGAGTTTTGAGGATGCTTGAATATTATACAGCGGGAATCCCATTTAAGGTACACACGAAGCCGCGCGCTGCACTGCTTAATCCTGAAGAGATAGCTCCATTAATTGTGCTCATCCCGCCTCTGTTGCACCAGTCAAATACAGGAGCGGTGAATAAGTAATGGGAGTTGAACTGCTGAGTGACAGCATTTTAACCTCACCTGTCGACACGCTGGGTGTGCTGAGAGGCCTTTGAGTGCATCAGTCCCATCAATCAACACTTTCCACTATTGACAACATGTTGCGCTGCTGTAAACGGGAATTTGTCAAGCTCGCATTTGAAAGCACTCAGAGGTCTGAGTAGTTGCTCTGAAAGGTGGAAAAATATCATCCGTACGGCTCAGAAAGGATTTTAAAAAAGAGTATAACTTGAATACAGGTCACGAACAGTTAAATCAGAGTGTGTAGAACAGGCCCATTTAACCATACTTGGGAAGTCTTAATATTTTTTTTACCCTTTCACCCGTTTCCATCTCACAATCTCATACCGATACAAATCAAATGGGAGTGTCTCAGTTCTTTGTGGGACATGTGACCCAAAGGCAGAGATGAGCTTGGCAAACGACTCAAGACGCCCGAGACCTCGGCTCAGTTTACCACAGGAAATGGACAAAACGGGGCCCAAGAAGAAGACATTCGTCTCACAATGGTTACACTTGAAGATGTTTTTTGTGAGGTTGAATATTAGATGTTGACTTTAATTGCTTTTTTCTGGTACTCGTGAGGTATGGATGTAAGACTATTAATGGGGTCAAAGGATTTCAATTGTCAGTTCAGTTTTTTTATATAGCACCAACAACAACAAACGTTATTTCATGACACTTTTCAGTCGCAGCAGGTCTACGACAGGGCTCGCCAACGCCGTTCCCCCCGGACACCTGGACACTAGTTCACAGTGAGTATATGAGGCGCCGGCAAGTCACCTTAAACTTAGACTGTCTCCTGAGACGTGGATTATTTGGTAAGTCTTTCTTTTACAGTCCCCTAATTGCCAGGTATTTACCTAGTAAATTCACTAGGTAATCACCAATGGTAATAAGAAAGTAAATACAATGAAACTATGGCCAAAATACTGGCCATTTACCTGGTAACTATATGGTAAATTATAGTGTGTTAATGGGTAATTACTGCTGGTAATAAGCAGGTAGCTACAGTCCCCTAATTACTAGCTATTTATCCAGTAAATATATGGTAACAAAAATGTGTTACTAGTTATTGTATTTACTTTCTTATTACATTGGTAATTACCTAGTAACACTTTTGCGTTACCATGAATTTACCAGGTAAATATCTGGTAATTAGGGGACTGTAAAAGAAAGGCTTAACCATTATTTTAAATGTATAGTGTTTCCCACACATATACTTTACTTGGGCGACCCATTTTAGCATGTTACACTTTTCTTGCCGTCCGTTAGAACGACACCATCCTCGATCAAGTAACCAGAGGACGATCTGCCCTCGCTCTTCCCCGTCCGTCTACTGTCAGTCACTCCTGCTGTGCAGACGGAGATGCTCTCTGGTACGACATCCCCTCCTGACAACACACAGATTGTGATGCAACCTCTCCTATTTAATGTCGGCCTGCTTTTATTTTGGGAAACAAGTTGCCCTCCATATTACTCGTCTCTCCCTGAGGTTTCCTCAGTCTCGAAAAGGTCGTTTTTTGTTTTTTTTGCTGATTCCCCAGAAAATGTCCTTCTCTGTGACTGCCTAATGTGGGCAGGTATGTCCGACTACTATTTGAAAAAAGTGCCCAATACGTTAACATTCCCCATGTCTGACCTGCTGATCTCGCGATTTCATTCCTTTTTTAATCATTTTCTCTGCTTTGTTTATTAGTTTTCACAATTGTGTAACGGTACAAGAAGAAATCGATGCACCTTTTTAATCTCAGAAGTATTTTGTCAATGTGACGCTCTTTATAAACGTTTTAATGAAATAAGAGTATTCCTGCGCTTAGCAGCCGACATAGCTAATGAATGGGCTAATTAGCCTGCCACCGAAATGATCAACGGGCCGGAATGAGTTTGTTACGGGGCTGAGTTTGGCCCAATGGGCTGCTAGTTGAACATAAGTCTAACGTATAATGGGATTTTGAACTAATACGTTGACGATTGCTCAGAAGAACGAACCGGCAAACGGCAGATGACCTTCAAACAGTGTAGGTGTAGTTCAGAACTACAGCGCCAATCATTTCTAAGTGAACTGTTTGGAGCTGAGAGATGCTTTAGTTGACTTTCTGCTGATGCGTTTACCCTTTTGGATTATGTGACAAGTGGGTGACCGTAGTGAGGGAATACATATAGTGATAATCGTGTTAATTACATTACATTTGTAATGCAGTGATTAGTGTAAATAGCTTTAAGCCAGTGTGGGTAACATCAATTTTCAGGCTAACATATAATAAATAAAGCTGAGGGAATGGATATTAACCTTTCTACGTTCAGATATTCCTACGTGTTTTCTCGTATCGTGAATGAAACTATGTTTTTTTTTGCCAGGAGGCAATTTATAGCCTAAATTCCTGTAGAATTTCTGAGTCTCTTTGTGGTTTGTTACTGTGAGAAGCTGGCAGTGATGCCAGAGGCTGTGTGTCATGCCAAGTAGAGAAATCCTGCCAGTTCAGAAAATCCTAGAAATCTCAGGTCTTAAGGTTAGAAAATGTGGGCTTGTAACCAGGAGAGCACCATTTCACGCTCGCTGCAGGCTGAGGGTTCAAAGCTGAGAAAGTGACTCGGCGAGATCCTTTAATAAAGTTCCACACGGGTGCACCTGAGCAAGGCACCGACAGGGATGAAGCCACCCGAGAACATTCAGACAGCATCATATTTCATTAATTGATGTTTACGGTTCTTTTGCAATGAAATGCTGTTTTCTATTTTTGAAGTACCGACTGACTTCCTGGTTAGAAAAGCCTTGTATTTCTCAGATCGCCTGCCTAGAAAGGTCACGACGTGACCGCGTAAGACAGATCAATAGTTAAAAGCAGCTGTTTTGTTAGAACAGAAGCAGACAGGTCACGCCCGCTCGTTACTCAAAACACACATCTCGTCCGGCTGCGCGGCCCTCTGAACTATCGAGGCTGCTGTCAGCTGATGAATTTCTGCTCGTACCGAACATTGATCGCTCTTGACAAATCTGTACAAAACTCTCAGGTCTACAAAGAAGCCTTTTCTTTTTGCTTCTGAGGAGGGAAAAAAAAAAAACCCCAAACCTGACGCCTCACTGTCGACGTGTCAATAACTCAAAACAGAAAAGTGAGAATCTGCAGCGGCTAATTATCGCGTTGTGCCGTCTGCTGTCAGCAAATTAGGCGTTCAAATAAACACAACCAATGATTATATAGATCCGGTGTGACACACTTTGATGTTGTGATGCAGCCAAGATCACCCAACGTGACACAAAGTCAATGCCGGAGACTGAGAGGGAGAGAAACTCAAGACTGAATCAAATTGAAATCCTAATCCTGTAACAGAGCGAGGCTTCAAAACTTCACTTTACGTATTGCAAGTAGAAAAATATTAACTTGTAAAGAAAATAAAGACAAAATGACAGAAAATGAGTTAGCCGACGTCTTAGTGGACTGTAAAAAAAAGGCCAATTCCAATTCCTTGTGGTGTTTTTGACCATTATAGAGAACTATGTCTATTACTCCAGCCTCGGCCGGAGGCGTTAAGATGTTGGGTTGTTCATCCGTACCAGTCTGGTGAGCGAAACATCTCAGGACGCCTTCAGGGTATTTTTTGATGAACAGAGTAGATTTTGGTGGTCAAAGGTCACGTCGAGGTCCGCTTGGATTCAAGGATGAACTGATCCGAGCATGAAGGCCTGGAGGGATTTTTATTAGTTTTGTTGCCGATATTGAGCTTTACACGAGTGTCGTCGCACCACATGAAGAAGCTCTCTATCAGCCCTCTGTAAAAAAAAAAAAAAAAAAAATAGTCTTGAAGTGCAGACGGAAAAAGCGGAAGAGGCGGTAATTCTAGATTGCGCTACGCTGGAGCCGACCTGACATTCACAATAAAATCACATGGCAGCTTTAATTTCTACTTGTTAATGAATCAATTATTAAAGGTCCGGTGTCTGATTTAGGGGCAGAAATGGGATAAGATATTCATAATTACTTTTTCCATTAGTGTATAATCGGCTGAAAATGAGAATCACAATGTTTTTGTTACCTTTAGAATGAACCTTTTACTTCACGCTTAATAGATTATTTCTCAGTTTGTCTTATGAATGGTTAAAAAGACTCTTTATACGTTCAACAAAGTAATATAAGTGAATTTGCAGATGAGGTGGATTGCGAGTGTGTCATTGCACAGTGCAGCGGAGCAAGAAACCCCGATCAACGTGACCATCCAGCGTTTTGATTAGCAGAAGTCATTCGAGCAGCCGTTAACTTTTAATCAAGGCATCATTTGTGATCAATATTCCATCTCCCGGATCCGAACAGGAGCCTTGAAAAATGTTTTTTTTTTTTTTGTGAATGCCGAGCAACATCTCGCATTCGTTCAATCCATCTCAGGTTATTGATATGGGCCCGGAGTGAAAGAAACTGAGAGGAAATTCTCACAGTGATGGAACGATGGTGCCAGAGCTTTTTGGAGGGGAGCGAGAAAATGAATAAGACATAAACATAGAGACAAAGAGCCTCGCTAGGTCATCAATAACCCCGGCGGAGACCGCGGCAGCGCTGTCCGAACACTTCAACCCACCTAAGATATTATCTCCAGGCTGCAACATCTACTTGAAGACATGCCACCCCCCCCCACACACACACCGCACAGAGTCGATTTATATTGATTCTGCATTTGAGCAAGCATGTGAGTGTCTCCTCAGGTAGAACCAAATTACTTTGAAACACCCCAGGAGGGCTCGGCTTCTGGGAGAATGATCATTAGCTGACTGGACTGGGAAAATAAAACTAAATGAAGGCAAATAAACAATGATGGAAAGGCTGCCGTTTCAGGCCGAGTCGGCTCGGACGAGAGCAGGATGAAAAGGGCTGAGAGTAACGTAACGCCAGGTCAGTGTGTGTTTTGGATGCGGCCCTGCGGTTCAGAAACACGAGCACGACCCGTGGACGCGATGAAATAGTCGGCAGCTCGCACACGTGTCATCTCCGAGCTCCTTATCTGTCCGCTGAGCGTCGCTTTGAGTCGCTCTCCTCTCCGACCAAGTGCTCGCGTCTTCTCTTTACATCCAGATCGCTTCAGCTGATTGTCATCAACTAAATTAGTGAGCAAGTAAACATCAGCAGTAAGTCAACATATACAGTTTGAGGTCGTTGCTGTGTTCAGTTAAATCTGTCCACCTGTGCTATTAGGTAGCGTAGCTCCCAGTCAAATGTGTTTTAATGTCAAGAAAATGATGATTAATAAATAGAGGTATTTTGAATAAAACAAACTCGTTCTTCAGTCGTCTCATCTCATCTGACACTTCACTTTTAATTAAACAAGCAGTTTACACCGGTGCTTTACAGTTTATAACAAGGCTTTGACTCCATTTTCATCCAGCTCTAGTGGATTAATTACAATTAACATTAATCACAGTACTTAGTCGACATTAATTACCAAAAACTTTGATAATGGAGTAATCACTTTAGTTAACTTTCAAAGAAAATGATACAAAAATGATCTTCCAGCCTCCTTAAAAGTAAATATTCTCCTCCTTACTTTTGTTCTCCGTGTGGCAGTTGTCAGTGTGAGCAAGGAGTTAGAATGTCAAATTGCAATTTTCTGATATTTTAGGGACCAAAAACAATCTGCAGATTCATCAGTGATGAAAATAATGTCTAAATTTGCATCTGCACAGTTCAGACACTGACTCTATTACATTATATAGGAGTGGTGGGAAGATACATTAGATATTACTGTGGCTCGCAATATAAACAAACCCTCAGGATAAGGTGAATGTAAATGATCAAGACAATCGTGAACACCTCCGTCGCCTCGTGAGATAACGTACAGTCAAGTGTTGATTTATTCCGAATTGCACGTTTCTGTTTCTATGCTGCCGTGCTGCAAAAATAAAGTACAACAAAAAATAAATAAATAAAAAATCCCGTCTGTGGCGCAGAAAAGATCTGCCGTGCTGCTGGCATGCTGATTTCTACGCAGCTTGACAGCCGACTGTGGTGTTAAAGTTTTAAAATGGGTTGGGCTCGGATCTGCTGGCTCTGTCTGTGTAGAGTCTGCGTCCTCCCTGCCTCCCTGTCTGTCTGTCTGTCTGTCTGTGTGGGTTTACTGGGAGCTTTGGTTTCCCTGCACGGACCAGCAGCGTGCAGCTCACTCTAAATTGCCACTAAATATGCATGTGAACATTAGAGGCTGTCTGTCTGTGTGATGTAAATCAGCCCTGTGATAGAGTGGTGACCTGTTCGGTGAACTCTGCCTCGTCGGTGATTTGTTAATTTCTAACAAGTGGCTGGCCCGATGGGTCGGGGTGAGAGTTGGGAGGTGGCCTGGTCCCGGGCTGTACTGTCAGCGGGAACACTGCGGGCAGCAGCGCGTCTCTGCGATCCGCTCGCTCTTCCAACACATCGCTACTTGAATCATGAAGGCGGCTCTCCTCTAGATAGCGTTTACAGAAGAGGATATAATCGAGAGAGTACTGCGGATCCGAGAAGAAAGGGTGAAAGAAAAAGATGCGATAACAAGTCCGTCCGCCACTTCAGCACCACGGACAGCGGCGGGGATTCATCGACGCTGCACATTTTGCTTCTGATATTTCAGATCACGGCCACAGATTCTAACTTTCACATCCCTCAGTCAGAAGATCAATGAGTCGGAATGACTAGACTAACGCGTTCAATTAAACAGCCCCTCTGCTCCTGCGCTCCGTCTGTACCGGCGGGCAGAGAGGGGTGACGGCGAGTTAACAAAGGGGGGCGTATTTTGGTCGCTTTGCTAACAAGGGGGGGCGTCGTCCCCTGTGATCCTGCACAGCATGAGTGTCACAGACTGTGGATGAACGGAGTGAAAAATGATGCCTCATCTGCGGTTCAGCACAGACTGTGATTATATGTGCAGACAAAATACTTTTAACAAAGAGGTCAGTAGCATAACAATTCAAAACGAGCCTGTTCTCCACAATCACTAATAAACACAGAGCTTTACTTTATAATTTACTCAAAATCTACTTTGGAGTATCGCTCAGCACTTACTGATTGTGAGGCTTGAAAGCGGCTGTTGAACGTTTTCTCAATGACTAAGAGGCAGTCAGAACATATTCAGGGCGCTTTAACTGTATTCTGGTGGCGACTATGCGTGTCATCGTTCTCCAGATCCACGATTTGAGCTTTTCCAGCACTGACAGCTTTAGACTCTTACGCCTGGATTAGTAAAGATCAACAGAGCATCGGCTTCTTGTCAACTGTCCTTTGCATGTTCAGTTCTTCTTTAAAATGATAGAGGTACTTTAACAACGACAGTTTGACTTAATCCTGGCGGTTTTGTGTAAGCTAGTCGGAGGACACGCCCGCCCGAGTCAAGCGTGTTGCCAAAGGTGGTATCAGGGGGATCGGGGAGCTGCCGCCGCCTTTTGAATCCAATTATAAAAAAATTGAAAGATAATTTGAATCGATGTTCAATTTAGTAACACAATTGTGACACCCCCAGTGAGGACAACTTTTAAAAGCATTATTTTTTTTTCTTGTTGCATTGCTACTTGTTAAATTGACTGAGATCTTACATCTTAATGCCTTCCGCAGCCTTTTCTATCGTAAATTACCCTCCGAAATATTGTTTATCTTGTGTTTCTACATCAGCGTGCCGCTTCTTTGAGTTTTCAGGGGGAACAAAAACCTCTCCTGTTTAATCAAATGTCCCCTCCACAAATCTCTCTTGAGAGATTTCTCGCCGTTGACGCCACCGTTTCCCATTTTGGTGCCACTTCACTCCCAAACAAGCGAGCAAAGAACTTTAAAGTTTGGCTTCCCGTGGGTGTCGTCATTAGCGGATCTGCAGCAGGTCTGCGCGACGAGAGCGGAGGTCAATTGACAAATCCGATCTGCGATAATCGCAGTCATTCAGGCGCCGCCAAAAGCGGGATCATCCGGGGTCAGGTCTCATTCTCGCTCCTCAGAAATCGGCTGTCATCACGTATGCATTAACGGCCGAGCCCACGCGTATCAAACGGGACCATCTTGAGGAGCGATTTGACCGTTCGCTTCAAGAGGCTGATTATCAGACAGAAATCTTCACCGGGGCGGAATCAAACGGTACACTAGAGATAAATCAGACACGCTTTCTCATTTATCATTAATGCAATCAAAGGGCTCTCACCGAACAGACTCTCGAAATCAACATTTGGTGAGAGGAGAGGGAATCAAATGTGCCGTGGTTTAAGTGTCGCCTACCAAAGGAGACGGTGTTGCTGAGACAGGCAGAAAAGAGAGCCCGACTCTGAAAGCTCCGACTGATTGGTTATTTCAGCAGAACTCTGCGGCACGACAGGGAGATAATGAGCCCTCTTTGATCAGAGGAGCATTGTTGTATATGATGATCGTCTGTGTACGCGGTGCGCAGACCTGTGTGTGCTAAGCAACGGCGTCTGATGAATATTCAAGGGAGATTGTCTGGGGTAATATCCCCGAGGAAGCAGCTGGCTTGTTGTTACACTCACGCACACACACAACACGGGGGAAGCTCGCCACACACCTCGCCTCAATCACATGATTGCTTGAAACGGCGGCGGCGCTGTCGATCGCGAGGAGGCCGTCCGGAGGTAACTCGGGGTCGCGCGGTGTGAGGAAATGGGGAAAAAAAACGGGAACAGGAGAAAAGGACCCAGCGGCGTCGCGCAGAATCTCCCGGATATTACAAAGATAATAGTTTATTATCGCTTTGATTTGTTTTGGATGGCTGGAACAGAAAATGATAATTGCATGGTAATTACTTTGTAAAGTGTATCAATTAATCATTTAAACACAAACAACCACTGCAAAAACATTCATCACTCTCCAGTTGAGAAATTTGCAGGAGTAATTGCTTCTATTTGGTTTTGCTAATTAAAGAAGAAAAAAAAAAAAAAATATGAGTTAAATTGCGTCGTGCTTACTTTATTTACTTTGCTTGCTTTGCTAAGCCACACCACCCCTTTGTTTTGCACGCGGGACCCTCAGGGGGCCGACAGCTACAGTAGATTTATCTGCTGAATGCAGCTTCCTCCTCTTT
>OMLP01017542.1:0-12691 GCA_900302685.1 Spondyliosoma cantharus | reverse complement strand
TTTTTTTTTTTTTTTTTTTTTTTTGGAAGGCAATAATTAATCCCTCGTTTATAAAAAAATAAAAAATAAAGCTGCATAGAGATAAGGGACTGTGCTCTGGGAGTTATTTGGTATAACCTCTGCATCACACGGCCCAAAGCTTATTTGTTGTGTCACGTGCAGTTGTTCTCACTCAGGCTGGCAGAGCAACACAGCACCGTCACAGAGTCGCTCTCCAAAGAGGGTCCGCACACACTCTGGACCACCTTTTATCTGTTTAATCCATTTAAACCTCATCCCACAGCTGTAAATAGTCTATATTTCCAATGCTGGCAACATTACGGGCTTTATTTGTTCTGTTTATAGGACTAAATGCTTTAAAAATGCTGCACATTTTTAAAAAAACTGCGGCGCCGCTGCTGATGTTGTGGAATCTCGGCTCGCTTGATCGTTCAGGAGAGACGGAGAAGACTCGGAGACTCCCGATGACTTACGTCGAAGTAGTTTATACAAGCTTGATGAAGGATGCAGAGCTTCTCACCTCTGGTCAAGTGAGGAATCCAAAGGAAATGGTCAGCAGGCAGTAAGTTTCCACTGACAGATTGAAGGTCAGACTACTAGTTTTTACCCAGTCAGCTTGGTTTTGGTTTGCCGGGCATCTCTCCTGTAGAAATATCTACTGTAGCTTTGAATCGCTAAGTTGTAGAGACCATGAGATATAAACTCATAGAGCAGACATCACTATGCCCTTATCCAGGCCTAGTCACTCACACAGTCTACATATCACATCCACATCCTATCGTATGAAGACAGAAATGTCCTGGCAGAGTCATATTTCTCTCCCACAGCTGAGTCCTGTGTGTGTGCGTGTCCAACAAAAGTATTTCCAAAGCAGCAACTCCACTCGACCAAGACCATCCATCTCCACTTATAATGTGCATTTAATAAGAATTAAATTGGCGCGCTGATAGATGTGGTTTGAGCCGCGCAATAATGACAGTTTGACTTTTCATGGCTTTGATATGTGGACGACAGGCGCCTGTAAGGCCTAATGGAGCCGTTCCACCAGCATCTGTTAAGAATGCTTCATTGAGTTTACAATTAGTAAAGGCCACGGTTCAGTGCCGGCCTGTGTGACCACTGAGAGGCTGATAGAAGCGATAACCGCTCTCTGATTTTTTTAATTTATTTTTTTTTCTTAGCCAAAGTGTAAAGAAGAGTCTGGATTTTAGTCTGTGAGCAGAGGATCAATGTGTAGAAGAGTTATGAATACTGATCCAACAGGTCTCAGTTTCATCTTCAATACTATACTACGAATAATATTTGATGTATTTCAATCAACTCTAATGGAAAGACTGGAAATAGACACTGATTTTCAATACTTCTGTGACCGGCTTAACCTTCCAACATGTAATATTTCCACCATGTGTGATGATGAGTTGACGCTGGCTTGGTGTTATCTTCATACGCATTGAAATGTTTAAATGAACTGTATTGTATTTTCATTTATTGTGATGCCATTTAGCGGAGTATCTTCAGACAGTCATACAACTCTGTACAGCCTAAGCTAAACATTTATGTGTTTTCAGTAAACAACAGTAAATATTGTTGAAAATATTGAAATGTCAAAAGGAAAGCAAAACATGTTTTTCTTCTAATTATATATAATTTTACTGAATCAAAACACTAAACATGGATAATTTCTAATTGTAAAAACATAAACAGAATATGTCTTTACACTGCATATTATTTCAGTCGACATTTTCATCTGCAATAGAAATATTTCCACAGTGCCTGCATTTGTATTTTGCTGATTGTGATGTCTTGGAGTATCTTCAGATGCCCAACACATGCTCACAGCTACAAACTAAACCGCTCCACACTATCATTGCTCCAAATCTCTCTCTGGTAAATATCAACCTGCTCCTCTGCTGCCCTCCTGCCACTCCCAGCTCAATGTGACGACCTGTTGCGTCACGCGATGATGTCATCACATTACATCACATGTTTGTTCCCGACAGGCTGAAATGAGTCCAGCTACGACCACCGCTTCTTTACTTTGCTATCTTCGCTATTGTCGTGTGTCATTTGAATTGAGTGAGTCCGTTTGCCGACTTAATGGCTTGTATCTACATTTTCACCATGCGACAGATAAAGTATTAAAAGTTTTCTCGCAGGAGTTAAACCAACAGGCGTGCACTTTTTCTAAGGAGAGTAGAGAAACTGTGTGAGACATCATCCTATAATTAGCGCTGGTTGCTACAGTAGCCAGTGCTCAGCGAGAGTAATAAGCTTTGTGTGTTGCCAAAAAAAAAAAAAACAGTCTGACATCTTCTGCTCTTTAAATGAAAAATCTAAACAAAACAACAAAAAAAACAAAGATGGAAAAGTAGAAGTTGTTTTTCTTTCCTCAAAGACGGTTCAAAAACAACTATAATGGGCGCCGAGTCTCAGTAGTTACAGCCAGACAGTTTTATCTCTGGTTTAATTTGTATGAAGGTTCAGTGTTTGGACTGTGGGAGGAAACGCACAGAAATCACACAAAGACTTCTGTCTGTAATTGGATCCTCTACATCGCCCGCAGGTGAGAGCTCGGCTCTGCTTGTTTGTCTGTGTTGTAGAACACCGACCCGTCCCGGTTTCCCCACCTGCTCCGCGGGGATAGACTCCAGACTCCCCGATACGGGTTTAGGGTTAGTGTTGGTCAAAGTCAAAGCGTTGTGATGATTATTGTTTTTTTTAGTTTCTCTTATCTGACCTTCGTCTGCTTGCTGATTAAACTGAACCTTATGTTACATAGAGATGAGATTTATGCATATTTTAGATTTAAGTTACCAATTTAAAGTTCTAGCCAGGATTAAATCCTACAAAGTCAGAAGTGATAAAAGTGCAAACAGCAATCAGAGAGAGAACAAGATTCAGTTTATGATGAAGGGCAGAAATTACAACCACAATCCCTTTTTCTATAGCAACAGAAACATGTCGTCATGTCTCAATAATGAGGTGTTTTAAACAATTGTATATATGTTCAAAGCTTGTCTTTGATTAATAATTAACACATTTTATATTATTAGTATTCCTATTTCCACCTAAGACAGAATAAAGAGTTTAGATTTGTGTATTTTGAATTCAATGTGCATCAAGTAAATAATGAATCAATAAATGTGTTACAGAAAAATCCTTCTTTATCAAGACGTGCAACCTTTTAGGTCGTGAAACCACTGAATAGTTTTAATGATATGTCTGGCATAATCTCCAGCCATGTTAGAGGCAACAAAACGGGATTGTTTTTGATCAGATGCCGGGACATTTTCAAGGCAAGTTTCAAAATGATGTAAGCATGTAACCACCGAATACTTTTGACAATACGTTGGGACCTTTTTCCAGCCACGTTAGAGGCAAAAAGAAAATGTGATATTTCCGATAAGACATCACAACAAGACTGCCAAGCATGACACCGCTGCATACTTTTAACAACACATCGGGACATTTTTCCAGCCATGCTTGTGGCAACAGAACCAGGTGAGCCAAGAAATTATCTTTCCCTCCCTCAAGTTGTTTTTGTGACTTCCTTAACCAGACTGTAAACACAGCGTTGTCACGACTTGAAATGGAAAACTGGACCCCAAAAAACGAGAGAAATTGAAAGTTTCCAACATATCTGTGGTTTGCAGAAACGCATCCTGGCATTTGGGTTTAGACCTCGTGTCTCTGGGTACCATCATGACTGTGTAGGACTTAATTCTCTCCTCGCAGCAGGGTCAACCAGAGTATGTACTTTTGTGTGCTCGCCTGTCTCCCGGCGTTCCTTTATGAACTAGGTCTCTGGTCTCACAGCCTGGCAGGTTTTAGGACCTAACTCATAAATCCCTGCCTCCTCCAATTCCCAACAAGTGACCCTGCGAGTGGAGGAAAGTGCGGCATATGGAGGCGCCGCCCCCTCTCCAGCCCCCCTGCTGACATCAAAACCAGTCAAGTGAAACAAGGCCTCTCCATGGCGAAAGCGGAGCGCGAGCACTTCATCTCTCACCTCAAAATCATTATTACCTGATTAAGTGTGATTAAGAGAAGATCATTAGCAGCTGCATGTCCTGTCAGTAATGATTACCGTGATGGGTGCGTTATACCCGATGAGCTCATCTGCAGGCTTAGCCACTTTAATGATTAGGGAAGCATTGTTTAGCAGAGCTCTTGGATGAAAGGTTGACTCGCTACCGTCTGAGCAGAAAGTCAGAGCGAGGTGAACATCCCACAACTGCATCATAATGAACTAAATTGCTCTACAAGGGGGGGGGGCGACATTGAACACATTTTAACTCCGATTCTTCTACGTTGTAAACTTGTGTTGCTCATGTTCAGTCTATTTCTAACAAGGGTCGATTCTTAAAAAATACAGCAGTCACATTCGGATTAGCCGGAGAAGGTTGAGGGAAATTGAAATGAATGTGATGGTGGGAACACCTGAAAGCGTTCAAAGAGACGGAAAATTAAGACATCTCTCACAGTGTTACTTTTTTTTTATTATAATAAGATGTAAAAAGGTTTCCTAACTCTTCTCTAACACTCTACCTTTTTAGAAGTGGCATATTCAGCGAAACAGACGTGTGAATTCTGCTGCCGAGGTTTGTGCAAAAGTTAATTTGCGGAGTCTAATAAATGATGATGTGTAATCACTAAAACAGGACCTGGAGTCTCGTACTTGACTTTCATCTTCAGCTTCATCTTCAATTAACTTTTTCCGAGTTGATATCACACGTCAGCTGAATCATGGAAGTAGAGTAAATAAATCCACAGATGCACCTACGTGCGAGCGCCTGAGGAATGTGACTGCGCGTGAAAAAGATTCTTTTCTCCGCGTTGTATTAATATCTGGAATTAATCATCACTAGCGAGGAAGTTCGCAGTGCAGCAATAAATGCAAATCACCTTTCACTTTTCATCAAAAGCTATCTCTACGTCAACGCCCCAATCAAAGATACTGATGCCAATTTACGCTGCTATTCATACTTTTGCATGTCTTGAAGATGCAAAATGTACGGAAGCCTCCAGTGTCCTGATGCACACGTCAAGCAACGAGCTCCACTGTCAGTCCTAAAACAACATCATGGTTATAGAAGTTCATTAAATATCAAACAATTCACACAATGCACATCACTAACTTCATATTTGATGACTGCCGTGTGTAGGCAGAGCGTCAGAGTTACTTCAGACACGACCCTGAACAGATGAATCAACAAACCTACAACAACGCATTTTATTAGTCTGATTAAAGATGTAACGATGAACTGAAAACACAGTGTACGCTGGCCTCCATTACAAGAGGAATGTATAAAGGGGTTCTTATCACACGAGCTGTTGGGCCAAATTAAGTAATCAATAATTGGGCTAATAAATGTAAACACCAGAGAGTGAATGAATAAGAAGGAACAGCGAATGAATGAAATTAGCCCTGCAAAATTAATGGAAATATAATTGAAATTGTGCTTAATCCAAACTGCAGAAGCTGCAATTTTTTTTTGATTACGGTAAAATGTGTAACGAGCGGCATTATAATGAGACATAATGACAAATCTTGTTCTCAAGGTGGGAGAAAAACACGATTGTTCGGTGCAGACCTCCAACAAATGTCACATCATCATGAAGTTAATAGTTTTTATTGTGAAAATGAAAAAATTGTTATGCAAAAAATGATTGTTCCCATTTACCGTGAATCATATTAGCATCGCAATATCTGTCAAAATAATTGCAATATGATTTATTGTGCAGCAGTAAATGAAACACGACCTGAGTACTGTGAGTAGTTCTCAGCTCAGCTAGTTCTTTTTCCTGATCTGTGCTGTTGCATCTCAATTCTTCTTCTTTTACTGCTTGATGAGAGCGTAGAGGGATAGTAGAGACCGTACATCCCACAGGAATATGAGACTGTTAATCCTCAATGGATATTGAAGTTTGCACACTATGAGGTTTCCGTGCAGCCCCGGACACAAGATAAATCTGAGAGGATCCCAAGATGATTAATGGGACAAAACACACAGTTACATATATTTCTGCTACACAAACTTAAACTTTTTGAAACGCTATATGAAGAAGTTAAGACAGGAATGAGTTTTTTTTTGCCTCTGTTAAAACATTGGCTGTGAAAAATAATGACATTGACTGTTTTTTTAATTCTCAGTTTTGTTCCTGCTCTCACCTTTCTTGCTTAATTGAGATTCCCCATAGTGAAATAACTGTCACACATTTCTTATCCAATTCAACACCTTTGATAAGGTTATGTCTATACTCTACAGGACATAACTATTAATGTCTATGTTATTTATAAAAAAAAAAAGTATATATCTTAATTGTAACTTACTAAAGAGATCTGTGAACAGATTTAATGAAAAAACACTGCTTTTGTATGTGACAATACGATACCACAGGGCAGGATTTCGGGCCCCTTAGTATTTCTTCTAAATTGCGACTTTGTGTGGTTTATGTCACTGAAATACCACAAACATAGCAGAGCAAAGTGAAATACAGATTAAAGATTGTACACAGTCGTGTCAGTGGTACTCAAACACTGTACAATACCAAGACTCCCTTTGAAAGAGAGTGTTATATCTTCTTCTATATGAAATTCCAGACTGCTTAATAAAAATGTGGGTCTCCTACTTAGAAATGTCTGTGAAGTTAGCTAATATAAACTTTTAAGCATTTGTGATGAGCGTTTGGTCATGCACGATTACATACGTCTGTCAGTATCTCCCAGCTATCTATGCGAGAGTGTATTATGTTTGTTTGATATGAATTTAGATTGAAAGAGAAAATACACGATGACATAAATCGATTGATAAGGAGGGAGTATATTGAACGGCTTCTCATTTCACTGAGAAATCCCCTGAGAGCCCCTCAAGGGTCCCTGAGGAGTCCCAGTCTGGTGTTGTAAAACATTAACTGACTTGAGCCTGTAAAGAGTTTAAAACTATGAATATCATGTGAACCACTGTTTTCTAACTGAGCACCAAAGATTTAATATTTGATAAAAAACTTTGTTTGACGTTTATCATTCGAATATTTATCAACTAGGAGTCAGATAATCACACGAGCAAAGATAGCGACAACGAAGATGGAGGTGTCAATTTTTATTTGAAAACAGACAGAATCAGAATTAAATCCTCAACTGAAGCATTCACGACTAATTTTATTTCCATTTTATCTCGAGAAACACGGTCTGACACATGTCATCACATTAGGCTGTGTGAGTGGAATTAGAGTATAAAAACAAGGCCAAAACAGCATTAAATTTGCATCATCAGCTTTGAGTTGGAAATCATTGGAAAGTTCATTTACATGTAGTGAGAGAGAGAAAAATCAATTTCACATGCTGATTCTGTTGAGCCCCTCTTTGTGGATACAAATAGCCATCAACAGAAAGGCAGGCAAATCATGCCCTCGAGACAAGCCTGTGCTTAGCAAGCAGCTAGAAGTGAGGGGGTCTGCAGTATGAAACCCACACAGATCCTCTGAAAGGACGCTGCATCAAACCCACTCCTTCTCATGGCAGAGTGCTCCTGCATTTTTATTTTGCACCAGCGCTTTTTATCTGGGAAGTTTACAGTAACATAACAACAATAATACAAATATATATGTGGGGAAACTCAAGTGTATTTTACTCTGTAAAACACTTTCCTTCCTACATAAAACCACCGGCAGTAATTTATTTTTGCCTTGTGCACAGAAAAGGTAAAGTGAGACATTTAAAGATATTGATATTTAAAAAAAAAAAACTGCTGCAGTTCGAATTTTCTCTGAGTTGTTTACAGATCTGTGGCTGATATACAGCTCCGAGTGTGATCAGAGGAGCAGGAGGAGGATGCATCTCAAGCGGGGAGCATCAGATAAAGATGCCTCCATTGAGGAATTGGATGGAATGCTTCCAAACAGACAGTGAGATTGGTTTCCAATTCCTCCCATCAGACAAATTGAGCCCAGTGGCCAATTATTCCCATTGCCAATTAACCTTGCAACCAGCCCCCTCTGAGCCCTCCGCCCGAGTCGGCCTGCCAAATTTGCTTTTGCCTGTCACGTCGACACAGCTGATGAAAACGGACAGGAAAATTCTGTGCCGCCGCATAGATAGAGCCAGATATCATTGTGTAATCCATACCGGCTCCGACGGGGTTTTACATACGCTGTCACGGGGACGTTCTGAATGTGTGGCGAAGACGCACGAAGAGACCTGAGAGGCGACTGCAGAGAAATCACATCGTCTGTATGAAACTTCTCAGCTGCTATTCAGTTGTTTTTGTGACTCATCGAAGGAATCGTCAGTTGTCTTGATTTTATTCAAACGCTGGGATCTTTAGTTAGGAGCGTTAAACATTCAGCGTGAAGATTCGTCTTTAGCTGTGAACACACTTTAAAAAAAAACAGGGCATCAACAGACAACATGACTCAGAAGAAGGCTCAAGATATGCTTGCTCACATTTGCAGCAACACAAAGAATGCATCTGCATCTGCATCTGCATCTGCGTGGACAAGCCTTCTTTACATACCTGCATGCATTCTTTGTGCCATTGTGTATTTAGAGACTACTGCCGAATTTCCTTAGTACACTGCACATAAACCCTTTCCAGCACTAACAATATCTGAAATCTTCCATTCGTCTTCGATTAAAAAGGCTGTGATGTCAACACAACTCCCGGGAGGACACGTTCATTTCCGACCCCCTTTCTTTGCACAGTCATGCAAACGCGCGTTGCGTTCAGGACATTGGCGCCGAAATACTTTTCTATCCAGTCAGTGTTGAGTTTGAAAGAGAGGCCGAAGTAAAAGATACCTATCAACATCATTGGCCTCCGTGTCAGAGCCCGGTCGCTGCCAGCTGCCTGTTCGGTACTGCATATGCAATTCTCAACAAACAATGTGTCAAATGCAGGTTTTAAAACTTGAATGTCAGGTATATGATCGGCTGTTCCCTGTTTTCAGTTGCTTTTGCGATGCTGAAGTTGACGCGCCAGGAAAAAACACACTCATTCACATTTTAAAAATATGCATATGCGCCCTAATGTTGGCGTTAAAGTATTACGATTGTAGCCATAATAATTAATATGGCTATAATGTATGGCCTTCAATCTATGGTTAAAAAAGCATTTAGTTTTCTTATTGCATTTGGCAAGAAGAAGACTTTACAGCTGACACTGACTTTTGGCACGACACCGTTATTTTTCTACATTTTATGAAGCCGTAAACGAGAGCATCTGTCTTTAAGTCCTCTTTGAGCACCTTCCGTGCACAAACCACTAATTTTTATTTCTTAGTGTAGCATGAATTGTATCTCCGTCATCATTAAATCTGGGCTCCCTCTGTGTCTGAGGGAACCTTTGCACTTTTGCGCTAAGTCGTCCACCTACACGCCGCGGACTCCTGATTATAATGTCTCAGCACGGATCACCTGCCCCTGCCTTTTTTCTGATTTACATACAGTATAATTCATTTAACTTATGCTCACTTACAATAAATGAGTAGGCAGGCCTTTTGGTGTTTTGCTCAAGGGCATTTTCAGCAGCATTCATGGCTCTTAATTGAAACGCTGGCCGCTGTGGGAGGGGATGAGAAACTGAGGCGCCGATGCAAGAGGTGAATTCATAAACTACAATTCGGTTTTCTTACCCCGACACAGACACACAGGTCACACTTAAAACGGAAATATGCTGACCCACAGAGCTGAGGTTCAAATTGGTTTATAAATGTCCAAAGTTGAGGGCGACAGTCAGATATCAGATGATGCAGTGGGTAAGTTTACCGTTACAGCACCATTCATCAGTCCAGTTTATTTTTCCGGCAACCTTTACCCCTTGCTCGGGTTGGTTGTTGTATTCGTGGAGGGTATCTGCATCCTCTCAGTGTTTCACACACACGGATTGTGTGTTGTTTAGAAAAATGGATACGGCAGAAAAGCCGGCAAACAAACGCTCAATAACGCTCTAAAGATTTACCCACAAAGGAGCATTAATTCCACAAAGAATATTTGATTTTTCTTCTCGGGAGCCCCGGCAGAAGCAGCAACTTAACGTGATCTATGGATTTCATTTAACATTATCTAATATACGCACTGTGAATCTCATTTGTTCAGGCACTGAACACTGAGACTTATTACTGTGAAAGACAGTTTAAATGGCTTTACAATTGAACATGGAATGCTTCTTCGGCGTGCACCTCGCAGCATAAATTTTCGTTTACATTTCCCAATTTGTCAGGGCACAGGTTGTCATAAAGTTGCCGCGGAGGAGGAAAAAAAAAAATGATGGATGGAGGATATTTAACGCTCTAAAACTTTTCATAAGGACGTCAATACGCATGGATTACTGGACGGGCTGGACGGGCAACAGACCCTCTGGGCCAGGGCGTCTCTTAACACTGTTATCATTTCTCATAGAAATCCAGGAAACATATAACAAGAGACACACAATGAACACAAAGAGACAGAAATTGACTACAAAGAGACACGAATTAACAAATTAATGACAACAAAGGCGAAACAAATACAGACAAAATAGCTGCAAAGAGTCACAGTGATGACAAACAGATGCAAGGAGACTGAAATTAGCTACAAGGAGACAGAAAGGGATGAAGGACGGATGGAGAGGACGACGAAGACACAAACTGACAACGAGCAAAGTAAATAAATATAAATAGCCACAAAAAAAACTGCTACAGAGAGAACCAAAGTGATGACAAACTGAGGCAGAATGACCACTTATAGCTGCAACATGACAGCAAAGACGGAAAACAGATTTAGCGAGACGCAGAGCTGACAAACAGGCACAAAATGACCACATGGAGAAGCGAAGCGACTACGAAGAGACACAAAATGTCTACAAAGACATGCGACCTGACAGCAGGCACACAAAATTCAATGTGAAAGACATGAAACGGGCGACAAAGAGACCGCAAGGGATGACAGTCTGACGCAAAATGTCCGCAAAGAGATGCAAAATCACTGCGAAATGCAAACTGAGACACAAAAGCAAATATGAAGAGAGAACAAACGGCTACAACGAGACGCGAGTTTGACAAGAGAGACAAAACCCACTGTTGAACACAAAAAGAACTACAAAGAGACGCAATGCAATCAGAAGAGGTGCCAAGCAGCTACAAAGAGACACGTGTGCAGATGTTTTGTCTCCCTTTTTTCCTGGATTCTCTCGCAGCGGGCTCAGCAGTGGATTTTGTTTCTAGTGTGGGATGCTTTGAGACGTCTGTGCCCGTGGGCCTCGATATCCAGCCGGTGCAACAGATGCAATCAACTCGCTGCGCAGGAATGCGGCAGTGAAACAAAGTATAACCCGACCACATGACACATACACCGGCTGACCTGTGCGGAGCCTGTTTAACGCCAGCTGTGTATTTATCTGCCACATCAGCCCTTCTTTTTACCCCAGCGAGAAAATAACCCGCAGATGCAACCTGTTCGTTATGAATAACAGGATGTTAATAATTCGAGGCTATAAATTAAAAAATCTGCCAGCGTGGGCCGCAGTGAACGCCGCTCGTAAACGTTTCCAGCAGAGGTCTAATCTGAGCACGAGGATTATTAAACAGAAAGAGTTTTTTTTTTTTTTACCTGCTGAGAGGATTATTGTTCTCGGTAGGAGGCGTCACGTTTCCCCGCCCGTGCGCCTGTTTCACTGCGCTTTCATCGCTTTAACGTAACAATGAAATCCGCTAATTCTACCGGACAGAGCTGATGGGACGGATTGCATGCGGGTCACGTAACCACAGTGTATGTATGTGCGTGGTGCGGTATTTAGTTTAGTTTTTAGTTAGCTTAGTTTTAGTTTGTTTTAGAAACAGAATACAATTCATTAGTTATCATAATACATCAACTTCAGCAAAAATACTGTTCTAGGTCCAAAAAGGGTATAGGCTGAAGCTAAAAAGCTTATTGCGCCTACCCCATCTACATGCAAGAGAAAGAAAGAAACAAAAAACAAATTATATAAGTCGTGATCTTGATCTGGTAGTATAATTATTATTATTATTTTTTTTTAAAACAAAAAACAAAATAACAAGATGCTGAATAAGACATCAGGTAGACCACTTTAGAGAAAACAAAAAAAAACAATTACCTGGGAATTTGGTATATTTATTATCCAGAATACTATATTGCTTTATTAAAGTGTTTTATACTTGTCCATGACTTTGCTTTTAAACATTTTCTTAAATTTGGAGACTGTTGGACACATTTTTTATTCTTTTCCCAGGCTGTTCCACAAACATACCCCCCTAACTGACAGGCATCTTGCTTTTATTTTTGTCCTCATTTTGTTTCTATTAAAAACCCCTGTCCCCCTGAGTTCATATTGAGTCTCTCGTTCTCTAAACAACTCCAACATACAATGGGGAAGTTGTTTATGATATGCCTTATACATTATGATGGCTGTGTTTAGGTCAGCCAAATCTTCAAGTTTTAGTAGCTGTTTATTGATGAAGAGTGGGTTTGTGGGTGCTAGATAGTCTGTTTTGTGTATTTTGCGTATAGCCTTCTTCTGCAATAGGAAAAGTGGATTTAAGATGGTCTTATATGTATACCCCCATATCTCCACACAGTAGGTTAAATATGGGAGTAGAAGTGAACAATAGAGTAAGTGAAGTGAATTGTTATTGACAAGGGGTTTCAATTTGTTCAATATTGCAATAGTTTTGGATATTTTTGTCTTTATATTTA
>OMLP01017541.1:36714-49649 GCA_900302685.1 Spondyliosoma cantharus | reverse complement strand
TATATGACATGGTTGTGGTTCAAGGGGAAACGACACCAAAACAAGGAGATGAGGAGTCACAATTCTGAAAGGGAAAAAGACAACAGAGAAAAAATGAGCAACAGACAAAACCACTACAAACAAGAGAGGATCTGAGGAAATGTTGCTAATGTTTCTCCTCTTTTGTCAGGTGATGGTGTATAACGGCGTAGCCGCGGTCCTCTACCTGACCGCGTTCCTGGCCAACGCAGCATCTGTGAATCCCTTCTATTTGTTCCATTATTATAATAATTTGGCAGCTGCCGCTGTAAGTAACTGACACCACCCACTTACACTAACTCAAGTACACCACACGCATCCTTAAATATGCAAGAAACACTGTGAGGTCACCCTCTGACAATGTGTCTACACACACAAATTCCTGTGAAAGGTTTGTCCTGGAGAGTCTTCCATTCATATGTTTATTCAATCATCTGTCCGCCCTCTCTCTGCCATCACTGTTTGGCAAGGTGTGTTCCTGATAGCATGTTTACCTATTAGGCCGTGGCAGGTGCCCACGCCCGACACTTGCAAAGCTGAAGGATAAGGCTTTCTTTATGGCTCCCATGGCTGGCAGGCATGTCATATGACTGGAAGGACTCAAAACGTCTGATGAAAACGTACCTTTGTACCACAGTTGCCTCTCGCTCCTCCCCTCTGCTGTTTAAAGTTAATGTTTAGTCAAAAAGAATGAAAGAAAATAAAAAAACAGCATGAGGTGGGCAGCAGATAGGAAGATAGTGTGGGTTTGCGTATCAGGCAATAGGCAATATTCATACGTTTTATTGTTTCATCCACAGGCTAAAGTCCATGCTGATAACAACGACAGTAGCACTGATCACATGATTTCATGCACACACACACACACACAGCACAGGCCTCTGTCCTGTCCTTCTACAAATCTTATCAGTTGGATTTTACTGACACACCAGTGAAGATAAATTAACATTTATAGCCAATCAGGGCATCATTAAAGCTGTTAAATCAAAAGTTCTTTGAATTTTTAAGACTTTATCTTTGATTTATGTCACGCCTGTGCTCTGCCTCATGAAGTCATTAAAATGACTGCCTCTCTGTTTGTTCAGTTCTTTGGTGCTTTGACGACCTTGGCGTATGGTGCCAGTGCTTTCTTCTCCTACTTGGACTGGAGGGGAGACGGAGGAAACGCTGCCACCCACACAGTGCCGGCCTAGGACTCAACCCTGTGACGCTGCTCCCGGGCAAACACTCCCTTTATTCTCTTTCCCTACAGATACTGTAATTATTTGAAGAGTCCCGTGTTACAGATACAGAACTGTCAACACAGCGTCACGTGACTACTACTGCAGACTGTGGTAACCCAAACCCTGACCTTGGCTTAACCCCAGTAAGTGATAAGATGACCCAAATTCAGATATCTGATGATATCTATACATTACTGTAAAGTCAAACTCAATAGACTTTCACCTTCACGTTATTAAAACAAATTACTAGATTATGGACATAAAATGAGACTTTTGATACTGGATCTTTACAACACAGTACTTCTTTGAAGAAGCTCTGGTTGTCTGCGCTGAGACCACAAATTCAGGCTGGCTCAAAATCAATACATTTCATAATAATTTCTTTCATCAACCGTGCCTAAATTCTAGATAACACTGTGGGTGTATTACCATAATATAGTTATAAACATCTTTAGGTTGTATTTGAAATACATATATGGTGCCTTACTATGCATTTAAAGCAATAGACCATATTCACCTGGCAGCCATTTTCCTCTGAAATCACACTCAAAGTGGGAAACTCAAATATTGTACTGCTGTGTTTCAGATTGCAAAACCTATAAACATTGGACATCTGACAAATTGTTATCATTTCTCTGCTTCATGCTTGTTTAGCAACTGACAAAACAATCGATAGTGAAAATCTGGTGGGACATCAGGCTATATTTCAAGATAAAACAACATCTCCTCATCAAATATGTTCCACTTTAAAATATGGCCTGCTATCCCTCCAGATCTTCGCTATCCATCATCTTTGCAGTTGCTGGTCAACGGGGAAGTGGTGATGTGCTAACTATTTGTCGGATTCCTTATGTTTTGACTTGCAACCTGGAACACAGAGGCAAAACACGATCACAGCATTCAGGCTTCCCACCCTGCACGTGACGTCGGAAGAAAATGGCCACCGTGTGAATATGGTCCACTGTTTGACATTATGGGAATTTTGTGAGAGTGATGTTGTTCTTCAGCAAAAATAGATGTGCACATTTCCCAAAATGTCTCTCTGTTCTTTCAAAGTGAAGACTTACAGGTGCAATATCTAAGAACATGTATGCTGCCCCCTGTCTGTACTGATTTTGAATTTGACAGGTGACTTATTTTTTACATGTTGCACCTTTAAAATGCAAAACTAACCAAAAAAATGTGTTGATTTTCTGAAAAACATGCTCTGCCACACACATTCTGAAATTACTATAACAGTACAAGGTAGATCAATCATTATGAGGGAGCGATTTTGATGACATTTATTTGTAAAACTGCCACCAATTATAAATATCCATTTGAATTAATATAAACTGCTCCAAAATCAAGTCCTTGGTTGGCTGTTGTACCATGAACAGTGTTTGTCTGAGAGTCTGTGTGAGTGTGGGGTTTGAGACTGAGGAAGACAAACGGCCTGGTTACAAGAACTCACTCTTCCTCCAAATATGAGAGTCTGACCAAAGACTTTTGTTTTGAACATTTCTTTCTTCAGTGTGTGGCACTCTTTACCTGCATCATCCATTAAGGTGAAAGATGTACAAACATAATTATTTAAAACAAAATATCAGAAACCGTGTTCTCTGTGCATCTTCCATTAAATCAGGGGTTTCTCAGATCAAGGACAGCAAATTTTCAGATGAAGGGAGGGGACTGGAGCACAATTTACAGCCTTTTATTTTGCAAACAACAAACGGTTCACTACTGTGAACATCTGTGTCATCATTGGCGTCAGTTTTGACACTATTGTGTTGTCATTGGAGTCAAACTGCCTCTGATGAAGACACAGTTGTGTCAAAACATTTGCAGTTTAAGTCTATGAATTTGTCAGTGTGCTCCAGTTCCCTTTCTTCCTTTGATAATTACTTTAAGTATGTTTAGTATTTCTTGTTTACAGAGCAGTGTAGTTGTTGCATTGGTTAGGCTGATGAGTACTGTACCACTACAGGTCCATGTCATTACATGCTCGACTCTTGTGTTAGCTTTCTGTCATGTTCTTATTAGAATGTTGGTCTAAGAACCTAATCTGGCCGTGAAGAATGACTGTATGCGTCTCTTTGTCCTGCAGAAATCCACTTAGATTTCCTCTCCTGAATATCCAGGCTCAAATAGATACTGGACGAAGCCAAAGCACTGATTCATTTAAAAATGTACATGGGGAAAACTGGCTGCTTTAATCAGATATTCAGCAGGACATTAATGACTCCTGCAATGATTCAAATATTTGAAGTGTTGAAATTTTCTTTGATTTATATGGTACAGTGCTCAACTCCTCTTGTATGTGTCTTCATGAAATATGTTGTATCTTTTTGTACCAAGAATTTGAATACTAGTGAAATCCTGTGTGGGGTGCTTGGGCTCAATCATACAAGTGTTCAAATAAAGCACTTTTTAATTGTAAGGCTTTTTACCTGTTTATTTAAAAATACCTTCTTTTCTTTTTTTTTTTTACCAACAAATCAACAGTATTTCACCAGTGACATAAATATACTCTGACATTTGTATCTGTCATGTTAAGACAAGTAGAAAACACTGACGTTGTAGCGAAAACTATACTGTCGATCTTACTTCTAAATGCAGACACGCGCCATCATTCATACACACTCACTATATACATTAAAAATCACTTTCACAGGCACAAAACTCAACCCAATGAGTTTTCAAACTGACCAAATAATTTAAAACTTCATAAAACTTACATTAGTTCTGCTATATTCTAACAGGCAAAGAGGGCAGATTCAAACATTCAATCATATCAAATGGTTTCCCCTGCTTCAGTTGTGTTGACACCTTTCACATAAGAACCAGAAAGATGACCTGAAGACCACAAACATAACTGTAACCCCAGCACCAGAGCTTTGAGTATCTACTCCCTAACCAGGCAGAACTTGTGAATACACAAAATCACTGTTAGAAATCAGGATTAGACCTCTCAACAGCAAACTCCAGTTGAACAAATCTGAATATCTCAAATAGTCATAAATCCAGTGCCGTGGTCGTGGAGTAGGAAGACGCCAAAACCTTCCGTCTTCACTATTTAACTACCAAGAGGCTCTTGAGTGCACATAACATCCCACCTGCCACATAAAACACAGAGGAATGCATATATGAACTTGCTAGTAGAGGCCATTTGTGCAGACTGTAGTTCCATGGGGAGTGTATCCAGCAGCTTAACATTGGAGTACAAACTGACAAAACCATTGACAACTATCTGAAGGCCCATGGACAAAGTTTTACAAAAATAAGTGGAGGAGGAGGCAACTCAAGCGTTGGACGCAGTGAGCGTATTACTGCGGACCAGTGGAGTCGGTGTGTTCTGAGCCTGCAGGGATCAGAGACGTGACCACCAAACCTTGACTGAGGTCCACACCTCGGCCCTCCTTCTCCTAGAAACACAGATTCATACAGCTCATATTAAAGCAAAGCAGTACAAACAAGAGTCCTGAGCACTTATTTTTGATTTTTAAAAAGAGATCAGGGGCCTCATTACAGAAACTGTAAATGTTTATAAACACAAGGTTGAACATTGTTTAAAACACCAAGTTTAATTACCTTTACATTTACCATTTATTAATGATGGTAATTATAAACTGTAAATTAGATTTGCCAATCGGCACTCATTGAGCTGTGCATTTATCTGTGTTTAGAATGTACATGAGACTGTCTCTGTTCACTTACAATTATATAGTTAGTTTGCTATGATGGACAAGAACAAGCACATGTTCAATTTTAGCTTTGATGAGATGGAGGCATTAATCATGTCTTTAGGCGAAGACATACTGTATATACCCATTAATACATGGTCAATGAAATCTAAAGCTAAAAGGCTAACATCAGAATTAGCTTATAGAAACAGGCTGACAACTAGTGCTAACTTCTCCAACAGTGTTAGCTTCAACAACAAGTATGGTCTGAGTAGCTTTTCCAACTGTAGAATTTCAGTGTTCATGTGGTTCCCCATATTACTGCCATGTGTGGTATTGTGGTGAGGAAAGTGAGGAAATTCTTCAGTTAGGACAGTTCCTCAGAAAGGATAGGAGTTTTTGCTAAATGCAGTTTTGACATTTTTCTGTAACAACGCCCCAGTTTACAACTAGAAAATATAGCACCAACTATAGCTATACTTAAGAGAAAATCCAAGAAACAAAAATCCTAATGTAATGAATTTAAAAATCTCTTGAGGGATTCTCCGTGAAAAAGGTTTTAAAGATGTTCCCAAGCTCGCAAACAACTCACATTTCTGTAATCCAGAAACATCTCCTTGAAGGCCATGAAATCAGTGAATGTAAGCAGCATGTCAAAGATGTCACCCGACACCTCCTCTTTGTGTTGCCTGGAGATGAAAGACAGACGTATACTGTATGATGAGTCTCATCACATTTTTCTATGTACTTTTGTGCCACCTAGTGGCCCACGTCAAAAATAACATCAGCAACAGGTGCAGCTAAGGAATTACTGTCTGAGTGGACTGGCTGCTTTGAAAAACAGTCATTCCTGTCACCAGTTGAATTAAAGCAGCTGAGTTGATGTAAGAGGAAAACTGAAAGAAGAAAATGGCTTCAGGGGATTTTTGCGATGTCACATCTTACATGAGCAGCTCTGTGAAAGTGTTCATGTTGAAGCCAGGGATCCTCTCTGTCAGCTGCTGCTCCATGTGTTTCTCCAGCAGGTCAACCTACACAACAGCCACGACTGTTACTATGAAATGTATCAATAAGAAGACATAATAATTTGGTAGAGCTATAGGTTGAAAAGATAGACAAGGTGATATATCTATAAAATATTGGTTAGCCATAAGTCAAAATCCTTGATGACAGGAGTGGGAGTTACATTAGATCTCAGCAAGATGTCCATCAACTCACATATTCATTGAAGATTAGCGTGTAGCTGAGCTTGTTTTCGTCAGAGTCCTCAAATTCCAGGTAGTGCTTCTCCATGAAGCTCTGCTGAAGCTGCTGGAACTCCTCCTCTGAAAGAAAAGTACAGTACCAGATATGTAGGAAATCATGTATCTTCAAACACAGAGGATTTCTATATCTTCAATTCATTTAGCATTCTGGCCTTTTAAACATCTTTTCCACCACTTTATACAGAAAATGTAATGCACATAAAATAAATATATCTTATAGTTTTCCAAATGTTGGTCCCTCTGATTTCACTATAAATGATTTTCTCTACTCTCTTGTTCCACAGTTTCTTTAGAGATTTCTCCCACAGAACAAGAAAAGACTCAATTGCTTGAAGCACCAAAATTCCAATTCAATTTCTAAGCACTGGTGACATATGTTTTACAACATAAGACAATGACAGTTGCTTCTCACTGTCAGGCTGCTGAAATCATCATCTTTCACAAAGTAACATAAACAAAATCATACCCATGATGATGTCCTCTATGCAGCCAATAACAGCATCAAAAGCGGTGTCTGCAGCTGAGGAACTGTAGGGAGAAAAATATTACTTCAAGGTAGACTTGAAGTGATATGACTCAAACAGCAGTAAGAACTGGTATTATATTATCATTCAGTACAGCCAATGTTGCATTTAACTTAGAGCACTTGGCTCCAAAAATTCAAACTATTTTTAAACAGCTGAATTGCACCTTGAATTACAATTTGCTTAGAAAGTCTAGTGTCTTGACTTCAACTTCCCCTGCCGTAATCAAGGCCTGACTTAATACTCCATTTGGGCTTCCCTCGAATCACTTCAAAACAGCTCTGGACCACCCACCTGGAAAGAGCCAAGTTTTCCTCGTCCACGTCAATCATCTCTACGATGTTGTCCTCACAGCCCCCGATCTCTGGAGAATGAGGGGAGGCATCATTAGAATTGTCACGTTTTGGTTAAATTAGCCGTTATAAAAAACTATTTAACTACTAATAAACTGATGTATAACCACAAAGCTACCTGTTACTGAACAACAACGTAGAGTAGTTAGCGTGAGCTTGTTGACTGGCTAAGTAATGGTTGGCTAACGTTAGCTAACAGTATGTAACGCTGTCATTTAATGTATATAAACGAGTTTACATTGTTTTTTAGCTATATTCTTTAGTGCTTACGCGTTAAAGGTGAATCCGTACACCTTCTCTGTGCTGCATTAAAGAACGTTTAATGAATATAATTTACTTACTTCGTTCCTGGATGTCCATGTTGTTAAATAAATCGCTAACGTGGATGGTAAATAGCGAACGTAATGTTGTTGCCAAGGAAACGGCGCACGTGTGTGTACCATTGCGTCCCGTCCGGTAGAACAAGGTCTAAGCGCGTTGGTTCCTACCTCAGTAACATGTCGGCAGCACAGTTTACTGTCCAACTTCATTAATACTTAAACATCAGTATCTGACGTTTTTTTGGTTGTGATCGACTTGTTATTTCAAGAACTAATGTCTGTGTAGATACATTTATATAATTTATTTATATATGTATATTTTACAATCAGATCATCAATCTTGTCTTCGAAACCAAAGGAGATTTGAGATGTAAATAAAAAGCACTCAGAAATACATTAAAAAAAAAGAAAGAAAACACATGTACATACATTTATTACAAATATCACAATCCAGGAAACAACAATTCTTCAATCAATCACATCTTTTGGAACTCTGGGGCAAAATTCCTTTATAGATGTTTTAAATACAACTCACAACTTATTCCTGAACTTCTTCTCCAATTGCGGAGACAACCATATCATTTCTCTCACCTGCATGTATAAGGTGCATGAGGAAATACAAGATATCGAACAGTGAACAGACCAGTCTTTTGTCACACTGAGAGAGGCATGTTATCTTTTAGAAATCATTCCAGTATAGTTTGAATGATTTTACAGACCCTGTTCATGCAATTTGCTGGAGTAGCAACTCAACAATTTGACCAAAATAAATTCTTAATTATCAATTGTGATAATTTAAAATGACATTGACTTTTCTTTTTAAAATTGTACAACCAGAATTGTTTCTTTTATCAGAATTTCTCTCACATGTTTGTTTCAACACTTGTTACCAATACAAATGTCAGTCAGTCAACCCAGAGATGTTTCAAGTAAAGGATGGACAGAAAGATAGAAAGAAAACATGAGGTTCTTATAAAGACAGAAGGAAGATGAAAAATGGCAGAATGAAAGCAGTGAGATGTGCCATGTTATATAAAGCACAGAGAGGGAAACCACGTTTTACTCAGTCTGAGCCCATCAACTGGAAGATACACTTCCAATCTGACAAACTTGTTTGACAAGATCAAGATCAATTCAGTATACAAGAAGTCCCACTAAGAGTCCTGTGATTTGTAGCAAGTGAAACACAAATACATTTGTTTTTGTGCTGAAGCCCACACTTTGGTGATGTTAGCGTGCTGTGGGTAGTTTCTTTGCTAATGTATGTCAAGTATTCCAATGCCAAATCAGACTCAAAATGACAGCATCTTAAGAATTCGGTCAACTGATAATGGGAAAAATGATTCACTGAAACATTTCACATTTGTTTTTAAAAGATTTACTTATTGGCTAATACAACACTGTCAATCAACAAAACCAGTTGTACCTTAGCCAAGTCCCTACATCGATGGTCTCCATTCATAAAACAAAAATTAAATCACATCTTGTGGATTGAAAAAATGTCATCTTGATACAGACGCACGTGTTTGTCACCACAAACAAAAATTAAGACATATTTACTTACAATGCCCCTCAAATGAGCATGGCTCTTGGTGGAGCTGCATTACAAATTGTTGCCAAATTGTCAGCACCAATCAAGCAATCCCAGATTATTTCAGAAGGTGAAGGTGTTGGAAATTCAATTGTACACAACCACCTTAAATGGATCCTCAAACATATGCACTTATAATTGGAGAAAAACAAGCAAACGTGATTTAATTTACTGAACTTTCTGTAATTCTAATCCCTGTATCTTTATTTGTTGTGGCTGTTACATACATGACCAAGACTCATGAAATATCAACATCTGAGCAAAGACAATAAAGCACAAAAAGCAGCAGGGTCAGCCGTGCTGAAAATCAGTTAGTCCTAATACAGATTCAAGTATTCCGGGGTTTTTTTTACTGGTCGTAAACCAAGAAATTTGTCACTAATGTTCTCTGTGGTATAAAATCTGATTAGATTTTTTTAATTTTGCTTTTGTAAACAGGATCAGAAAACTGAACCCTCGGACTAATTCTACAAGCTGCCCAAAGGACAGGTGTTGGTACAACCTTGAGAAAAGAAAATGCTACCTCGAGAACACTTCTATACCCCAAAACAAGAAAGTGAGCTATATCTCAAATTTATCTGTACCTTGGGTTTAATACTCTCTTTTCTGCTATTCAACCTTTTCAGATCTGCAGACATGTGCATGACAGTGATGGGGTTAAATAGTAGTAGCCTCTGGGCTGAAAGCGCAGTGGGATCCTCGTATCATAGAAAGGATGTCTGATAACTCTACGCAGGGGCTTGCAGATGAGAAGTTTTGGTCTGTCTGGACAAAATGTTTCTGCTCCTCACTTCTGCCGTTTTTGTTTGAAAACACACTGTTGGTAGAAAGTTGACGATCCTTGGCCCAGCTTCTGCAGTGAGTTGTCAGAAGGATACAAAAGAGGAGATGTAGGGAAATGAGGGAAAGATCCTGGGGATCCAGATGTGATTGAAATTCCCCTCCTCTCATCTCCTCTCGTTCTTGTCTCCACCTCTCCATCGTCGCCTCCTCTTACCAGAAGTTCCGGTTCTGGTATCTTCACAATGCTGTGGCACCTTCCTCGCAGCCCTGTTGGGTGAGAGGGGATTAGAGGAGGAGGCTGTAGGGCTTGTGTGTCTCTCCTTATTGGACGAGGGGCAGGAAGTGTGTCAGGAGACATGTGCAATGAGTCTGACGCGGGTCTGGATGTCCTGGCGGCACAGCGGGCACGTCTCTAACTGTAAGGCACACTCCATACACATACCACTGGAAAAAGATGGGGGAAAAACATGAAGGAAGATTTATTCACAGAAAATGCTAGACAGAAAAATCAGTTTAAGTTTCAGTCTGATATGATTTACTAGAATAAGCTCAAATGTCTTTGACCAATAGTCTGAATAGTTTGGGATTTTAAAGTATTGTCTGTCCACACCAGACGCACACATACCCATGTCCACAGGGCCGCAGCTCTGTGTCAGCCATGACGTCACAACACAGCGTGCAGCAGTTGTCTCGGATGCTAACTTGCTTTAGTAAGGCCAGACGCCGGTGTCTAGAAAACACACAAAAGCAGATATATGTTTCTATTTACAGACATGTTTTTGAATATTTTTCTCCTGTGTAAAGTGATGACAGCTTCGCACTGTAGATCATTATGATGTAGATACAATAGTTGCTTATATTGTACATAACAATCTTATGGCCATGAGACGCATTTTTAAATGAATAATTAACTAAATTAAGTTTATTAGAGGGCTTTAGACCTTTCAAACTTAGGTGCGATATGTAAGATTAAGAGGGGGATTTCATTTTGTTGTTCCACTTCCAGAGTTCTGTGGATGCAGGGTCACAGCCATGGTTTATTTGAAAACCCTAAATTAAATAGAGGCATAACTTAGTGTTTACCACAAGACAGGTCTATTGTATATTAGAACATTAGATGGTACAGGGGATAAAAGACATATTGCACTGTTACAGTCATTTAACTAGTTATTACATTTTAAGAAAAAAGCCTAAAGAGCTGCTTCCATGCTTCCAACAAATGAATGAGTGATGAAAATGCTCCATGTCATTTTTGTATCATGCCAAACCTATGTGTTGGATGCTGAGTGAAAATAAATGATTCACTAGTCAGAGGACAGTTGGGTAAGACAACAGGTTACACACTAATTTTCTCCTTTTTACAGAGTGCAGAACAGCTTCATGTCTCACCTGGGTAGGATGATCTTTTCACTGGGCAGCAGTGAAGCGAAGTCGTTGAAGGTGCTGAACTTGACAGGCGGTGGGTGACGAAAAGGCTTGGCCCCAAAGTTAAACTCACACTGCTGGTAGGACATAAAGCTGGCTGCCGCAAAGAAACCAGACCTGACAGACACAGAGGTGAAGGAAAGAAAAGGGTTCATTTGAGGGAAGTGCAGAGTTAAGAAGGGAGGAAAGAGGGAAAAACAGAAGGACAGAAAGCGAGAGAACAGGAGTGGAGGGAGTAATACTCTGTTGACACTAGAGAAGGGTGATTTTGCGTGTGGACTTACGTGGCCGAGGAGAAGACCTGTTTCTCTGGTGGCAGCTGATGTCCATTCAGATAGAAGATCATCTGCTTTTTGCTGAGGTCCAACAGGAAGCCGATAGCATCTCCTGAACAGGACATACATGCAACAGAATAAAGTCTTGGCCTGCTATTATTACTATTATCCGTCCATGTGGGAGGTAAACCAGAGCCTAAATGTTGGCAGCGACAGCAGCGTGTGGGTTCTAAAAATCACAAAACATTCCAGAGACACTAAAAACAATAAAGCAGTTTCTAAACAAATGAGTCAGACATTTAAAGGGAGGTGGTTCCTTTCATCTACTGATCTAACTGACAACAATTTATAATATTTCTTTGAAGTGTGTGTTTCTGTGTGTGTAGAGCATACCCTCCTTCCAGCAGGGGTGAGCGTGAGGTTTACTGCGCGCGTTGTACCAGATGAGCTGCCTGCAGCCATCATACGCACACGAGTATTCATCGTCTCCTATCCCGTAACCCTCCTGAAACACACGTACACAAAAAATGCCAAATTGTTCTACTGCAGACAAACAGAATGTGGAAAAGCTGAATATTCAAGACACTGAGGATGAGTACATGGTTTAGGAACTTGCTGTCCTTGGTGGCCCATCCAATTTGCATCACTCCTGATGTAATGACTGTCACCTCGTAGTACCAAACACCTGAATCCACGCAGAATGTACAACGGACACTCTCAAAGGATGAGGCATCACATCGTGCCTGAGGAGGGGAGCAAAATGAGAAAGAGAAGATTAAGAAACTTTTAGATCTTTTAGAGACGAGAGGGGCTGTGGCTCAGGGGTAGAGCGAGCGTCTAAATATAAGGATAAATCAGAGAATTTATGAGAAGGCATACTGTTCCTAAATTAATCTGCTAGACCCATTAATTCTGCCAAATGTGGTTATTCTCACAGTTTGCACACATAGACTAACCTCTAGTCCAGTGGGGGAGATCTTGAGGTACTCGCTGACATCGTTGCTGTTGAGCATGGCATTGATATTGGTGAGGTTGACCTTCTCGTAGGTGAACTGACGACCCTCCTTTAGGACTGGACAACAGAGGGAATATGAAGGTTTGCTTCTGTTACTCATGCAGACAAACGCCTCACTAAAGACACTGTTATGTCTCTGCTAATAGCGTCTGAGGCTACTCACACAGATTGTCAAGGCTCCACTGTGAGCAGAATCCAACCTGCCTCTTAAGATAGTCAGGCTGCTCTGCCCACGACTCGAGGACAGCGAGTCGCTTGCTGATACACGACTCAGACACTGTCAGTTTATTCTCGCCTAAGGGCAAGAAGATGAGTGTCAAAACAGGCAAACAAATCCCAAAAGATATCTCTGCTGAAGAAACAGTGGAAGTCAATGCAAAATATGTCGTTGAAAGCCGGTGTAGGAGAGGCAATGTTATGAGCAAGTTTGAAGACAGTTCAAAAATGCTACTGCCGATACTCCTCTTATTCATCTGATAAG
>OMLP01017541.1:9726-36694 GCA_900302685.1 Spondyliosoma cantharus | reverse complement strand
TCTTATTAATCTGATAAGGCAACTTTAAATCTTTTTTTTTTTTTTTTTTTAAAGAAGTCACTAGTTTTCAACAGTCTCATCATGAATCTTTAACATGAATGGGCCTTTAAATAATGTGAGTGAACCTACTGGTCTGGGAGAACTTCTCCAAAGCAATGAGAGCAAACAGCATGACAGTAGGGTGGGCCTCAGAGCTCTGGAGAGGTAATAGAGAGGAGATAGAAAAGAAATGGTCATCAGTTTGTGCTCTCAATCAATGCTTTTAATGCAAACATACATAAACAACACACATGGTCTTGCAAAATCATTCCATCTATTGTTAATTTACAGTGGACATGCCTCCATGGACAGATGTTAGATGAAACAAAGGTGGTTGAGAGTTTTGTAACAGACAGCCATGTTGCAGTTTCACTACGACCTTGCTTTGCAGAACCACCTGGAAGCCAGCCATCACTGTCTGCCTTCCAGGACAAACTCTCCGAAGAACATTCGCCTACATACATCTGTTAGCTCAGACTGCCATGTACATTCATTTTATCTACAAAAAAAGGGTGTTCCTAACCCACTTATTCTTTTCAAAGTCTTCCTCAACACTTGTAACTACTTCATATTAAAGCACATTGTCAAAGGCAACACTAAAGCGACTTCCATGAGAAGCAGTTGCCTTACAGCCCTTTTTTCACTTAAGTTATCAGACTTCTGAATGTGTTTTTGTTCTGTTTGATGGGTGTGAAACGCTTCAATTGCAGTATTGATAGCTTATAGCTCTGACAAAGCACATCAAAGAGAGTGAGAGGACTGACGAATTAAGTAACCTGAGAAGAAGTGGTGAAAACAGAGACTTCTGCTTCTACAGTTTCTGTTGCTCTCTATACGCTGGACATCAAATGAAGCATGTAGCTGTTGGACATCCATCATGTGTTCATTTGAAGCATTCTGATGTCTAAACTTTTCATTTACACAGACTCTGCATCTCCTCTTTTCAACCATCACTGCTACTGTCAAGGACCACTGATGGGGTACCTAAAGCTGCCACGTTGCTAGTCGAGTAACCACAATACATCTGCAAATGTTAGACTTTAATATTACGTATGTGAGGTATGTAAACAGTGTTCAGTGTGTGCATGCGTGCGTGCGTGCGTTTGCTCACTAGACTCTCTAGAAGGTACTCAAGGGTTCCAGGGCTTAACAATCCAATACTGGCTGGACCTAAGAAGAGACAAATAAAGAGAGACAACAAATGAGAGAGATGAAAATAAACTGAATACACTGTTTTTCTATCAAACCAAAAGAGTGAATGTAGAAAATTATCAATTATGGAAATAAAAACTCTACAATATGTCCTAAGATGCTGTATTATTAGGCATTGTGTTGAAATGACAAGAACAAAAGTATCGTACAAATAAACTTTCTTCACTTTCTTTCTATTGGCCTTCACTTGCTTATTTTTATTTTTTAATTGAATATAAGTTAATGTGAAGCCCTTGCAAGTCACCAACCACACAGACATTGTGTACCTTGTTATCACTTGCTCGCAATAATTTTGAATGTCTGCAAGTTCTTAGCAAGCAACAAACATGTAACTGGCAGCAGTGAAGAGCAAGATTATTGACTGGAGGATTAAAATGTGGAAATGTGGACTGTACCAGCCAGTTTCTCTGCCAGGCATCCTAGGACAGCTGTGGTATTTCTGTGTTTAGCAGGGTTCAGAGCATCCTGTCGTGCTACAGCCGAACTCAGACTCAACATGTCTGAGAGTTTCTGGAGAGCATCCTGGAGAGAGGAGATGGAGCAATTACTTGAATGAAGATCTCACATACACATAAGCTTACAGCAATGTACCGGTTTCAAAGTACACAGTGGTGTGAAACTTGACAGTTATCATAACATGTACATTTGCATGTACTGGTACACTCACACGTGCTTTGCCATCTCTAGCGGGGAAAAGACAGAGGTGATTCTATGGACAACGCCCCACAGAAAGCACACCATATCAAGTAAATAAAATGTGCTTCATTAGCAGGGAGACGGTCACTGATGCACCAGAAATCATGATCAGTCATTATCATCCAACAGCTGAGTTGCACTGGCTGCAGGTCAAGTCCAGCCCATACCATTTATATGCTAGATCAGCAGCAGCAGATCAGACGTGCAGATGTAAACATGTCAAAGTTGCCAGCAAAGACAATTACAAGTGCAGTTTAGTGCTTTATTTCGTAGTCTGCCTTACTGTATAAAGGATAAAGGCTTTTGGTATAAGCCTGCCATGGGGCACCTATTTCAGGCGTCACTTTGCTCCATTCCGCTACCTGTGTATTACTGTTTTCAAAATCCCCATCACTATTGAAAGTGACAACTACTACAGAGTTAGCAACCTACATGCTGAAAATGTCAAGTTAATCTAACACTAATCTGGTTGCCAATGGCATGAACCTAAACAAGCAAGCCACCAGACACTATTTTGCAGAGGCATTGTCAGGGAATCCTGGGTTTAGTGCCGTCCAACATGATTGTGATTGGTTAAAAGAAATACAAATAACTCATAGCAATTTTCCCCTATACCAGAATGAGAACTGGTGTAGCCAGACCCGTCTCCACTACTGAGACAACGTCGTAAAAATAGGTCTGGCATGCGAGACTATCCTTTTTGTAGAATCTGTTTGTTTGTGTGCGTGTGCGTGTGTGCGTGTGTGTGTGTTTGAAGCTTTGCATTTTAGATTTTAAACCTGCAATATATGTTTTGCTAGGTGGAGCATCTTTCTGTTGAGTACTGGAAAGAGTACAGAATTCATACTGTTCACAGTGTCATGGTGTGTCCCTTGTCCTCAGGTTACTTTAGACAGGAAGCAGGGGGTCCTTACCAGATTGTATTTGTTGAAAGGGAAAGAGAGAGGCAGGGTTGGAATGAGGGGGTGGAAAGCATAGGCCAAAAGAAAACAATAAAGGAAAGTAGTCATGAAAGCTGAATTACTTCCATCCCCGAAACGAAATAAGTTGATTATCTAAGAAAATATTTAATATCAACTGGGGGTTAGTTTACCACAATGAGGATTTATGAGCAGTCATCATTTAATCGTTTACAAAAGTTAGATATCGTAAATGTAAAAATAACCAAACTATACACACTTTGCCTGCAGGTGACACTACTGTTAAAAAAGGTACCTGCAGGTGATGACATTAACATGTTTAAATCTGCAGGTTCAAACTGCGGTTGCTGTTACTTTCCATTCACATCAGTCGACATCTGTAGAAGAGGTTCAACAATGACTGCTACTGAGGAGAAAAAGCAGTCTGCTTCAAGTGAACAAATGACACTGTGATAACGTTATGAGCCAGTTCTTTCCTGAGTGAAAAGTCGGATTATTTTTATGTGTCATGCACACACACAAGCCACTAACCTTGGTGGGCAGGGGGCACTCATCCAAGAGAAGGGTGATCACTGCAGGGCCAAGCGGATCGTCCAATGGGATCACTCGAATCAGAGACTGGACAACCTCTAGCCAACCATCATCTGAGGGAGATGAGAGGAAAAGACTGATTTGAGACTCAGCACATTTATGACCATTCACTTGTTCTACTACATACATTGAAGTTGCCTGACTGTATTATAAATGAAGAATGTCTTACTTTCATGCTGTCTTAATTTTAAGTAGGGTATCTTTAAGTGCATTTCAAAATATAACTTCCTCCGCAATGAGCTATGAGAAAACACTTTAAGCAGATGGAAAGATTTTTTTTTTCATATCTACTGATGAAATGAAAAATACAGATATGTTCCAAGAACTGCTTCAGACTGGATAATACTTTTGATAACACCCTGTGTGTTGCCCATGTTCTTTAACTAAAATACATTTCTTGATGCAAAAGACAAGAATTGCCAACAAAACCAGATGAAAGATAAGTGATCTGCTCTGAAATCACTTTGTGAGACAGGCACCAGGTTTATGAGCATCATAAATACTGAAACAACATTTCCTGTCCATTAGATGACTCAGAAAGAACCAACTCTCTGAGACTATCACTTATGAATGCACCAGCCAACTGGCTGCTGAATAATGTAACATCATAACACATGTCAAACAGAGAGTGACTGGCTGTCTGACTGACTTGCAGCTTGGCTGCCTTCAGGGTTCAGTATCTGCAAGCAAATACCCAGCTTGGCTGTTGTCAAACCACACAGCACCACGCCATGTGAGCATCAAACACCATATGTGCATGACACAAGGCCCAAACACAAGAATTCAAAGGCTACACAGACACACAAGCACAGCATGGGAGCAGCATTCACAATATGTATAAGAAAGTGCAGATACACACAAAAAACATCAACTGCAGCTTAAAATATGCACAACCACAAATAAAAGTCAGACCTGTTAGTTACTAAGACAAACAGAAACTCTATTATATTGCATCCACTTACTGCACAAACTAGCAAAAACACACATCTGGAACATACAAATTAAACACAATATATGAATCCTTCTTGGACGTAGGTCACATTATCAGTTTAGAAATGCAAGTAGCAGCCAGTACGTGATGTTTGCATTATAGCTTGTGATTATGGCCCTTCCCCTGGTGAGGTAAATGTCCCCTCGGGTTGGAACACTGAGTTTGTTGGCGAAATGCTGAGGCAGCAATATTCCTGCAGGATTGGTAAGCAGCAGACAGGTGGTGTGTCCAGCCCTCACCAGTTTTACACCTCATTTAAACCATCTCCTTTGGATTTAGGATTTAAACATGTTGGCCCTCAATATCGTGTTTCTACTTAACAACAGAACACAAGACACAACAAATACATTTACTGTGAGACAGGCTTTGAAACACTATTTAAACACGATTCAAATATTTGCTCACATCGTGGGCAGAGTAGTTTGCTTGAGGTGTCAAAGAAACAATTACGTCAAACTGGAAAAGCTGTCACTAAACAGAGGATAAGGACTGCCACTGTCTGCCACTTACGAAGCTACTGTAATATCACTGCCTCAGCAGTTCTCACAAACAACTAGCTCAGCCCGAGGGGGATGGGACACTGGCAGCATATTCAGAAGAGACCTGTTTAAATTCCTGGGACTCCTCACCAGTCAGTAGAAAGGATAAATCCTGACTCCACATCTGAAGAGTTGTGCACATGACTAAAAGCTAACAAAGACACGGTTTTGTTGGTTGAGACATTAGCTGCCAGTTCTGAGTAGAGCTAATGTTTCTAACTTTTCTTCAGTTTGTAACCTCTGATCCTTTCAATGTTAAACACATGAAATTTGCTTTTGTACTTTACTGAACATTGCTTTGTGTATTTTGTCCCACCATTTGATCTGCTACACAGTGCGAATGATTGATTTAAAGTGTGTCATCATTTTTTCCTTACCCGTCTCTGCCATCTCGTGCAAAGTGATCATGGAGTAAGGGGGCTCTTGGTCACTGAAAAACAGAACAGAGTTTGCACACAATTAGATAATAGTATGGTTTAGGAGTATTTTTCAATAGTTTTCACAAACTCTGCTCCATAATTTGAGATACGTGTTCATTTATGAGAGCATGCTTTACACAAATGGAGGTGGTGCATCAAGGTAAGAGCATTCAACCAGCAAGTACATCTCAAGTGTTTGTGACCCAGTAGTCAATGCATCAACAAACATCAACAAGTGACTCACGCCTTTGTGCGTTTCTGTGAACACAGTAATGGCCATGGACAGTAATGCTGCCCCATGGAAACGTTAAGGCAAGCGTATAATTGTGATGGACTTGGTTCAGTGGGTGTTGTTTTTGAAAATGCTGACATTACTGCTGCTGGTCATGGCTCACCCCAAGCTGAAGAACGCTTTCATTTTCACAGTCAACTCGAGGCAGCTTTATCCTCAGATTTCCTAACATAAATAAGTTGGACTGTACAGAATTCTTTTTAATTTATAAGTCGAACTATGAACGAATTCTTGGATGTTGGACATGGGGTTGTATAAATATTCAAAAGACAATGAATCAATCAATCATTCCATAATGATATATAACTTCCAACTAGAGGTTATTGAGGTATCTGGTTGGTTGCTGTATTTTTCATATTGCAATACAGGTCGCAGAAAACGAAAATTATGTAATGTCTGTTTTTCCAATATTGCACAGCCCTATTGCACAATACAACAGGACTACCTTCAAACAATTCAATTATTACCTAGACAATGATGTAGTAATACTTTCACAAGACAAAACATACAGTACTATGAAGCTCAACCACATTAATTGGCAAAATACAGTTGAACAGTTGAACACTTGAAAAATTAAATTTCAAGTTGTAGTTTTTAACTTTCCCTCAGTTCGCAATGAAGTTGGAGCCCTGGACTTGAGGTGTTAACGCTTAGCATGATGTCTTTAAACACTTCTGCTCTTGCCAAAACAAGATCAACTACAGAATTCCAGTGTTTGCAGCACACCTCTGCTAGCATGCTTGTGTCTTCACTTGCTGAAGACCACTGAATAAATTATTTCTTTCTTTCATGCATAAAGCTGGTATGGCTCAATCTCTTCGCTGGATGGATTTATACATTTACTGCATGATCTCAAGAAATGCAATTTTACCCCATGTGTAGATAGAAGAGATACTCTAGTGACCAGATTCATGGAAAGGAGGCTGAAAATGGAAAAATTAGGCATGCTGCTAGGTTGCTGCTTCTGCTGCTATTAGGACAAGACCAATAACCAGACCTGCCTGTAACTCATGTGGACCTTTGTCAACATTTGTACTTGGGAATGAGTTGTCTGCTTAACGGTGCCACACTCAAGAATTGTGGCCACCTTTCTGTTCTCCTTGCAAACTTAACTGGTGCTGAGCAAAACCCCAAAGGGCTAAGCGGAACGGCTGTTCTCTGAAGACAGTAGTAACTGAGTGGAAGATGAAGATAAGGAAGAAAGTGCTTCTACACAGCATCTACACAGGATATAAAAATCTTGCTACATCATTGCAGCAAGTCATCATTAAACCAAGAGAGTTAACACAGTCGTTAAGAAACTGAGAAGTAAATGACCAAAAACCCGCTGCAGCTACTTTAACCACCTCATACCATTTAAGTCACCTCTGTGGAGAATGAGTGAGATTTTTCAGCCTGCTGACAGTATATCAGTATACAGAGCTCTATATTGTACTTTTTGAAAAATCATTTCATAATAAAGACAAGTCCTCTTATCAGAACAATGCTGCTATGTTTAAGGCTGGTACATTTGGGGAAAACTGTTCTGTTATTCATGAACCGCATTTTAATATTAGCTTTCATTTATAGTGAGACATCCTGGTTTCCTGGAAAAGAACAATAAAATCTGAGTTATCCTTTTTAAACCTTAAGAAAACATTGTAACCTAGGTCAGACTAGACAGATTACGTTAGTGAAAGGAGGAAAAGGTGTGATTTCTGAAGCCGTTTCATCTCATTGTTGGTGATGTGAAATAAAAATGTCAAAGCGTGACAAAGTGATATGAACACTGATGTTTCTTTTGATGAACTGCAAGGGTTGGTGGCACTGACGCTGTCAACCAGACAAGCGTGGCCAATCCCACACAATCAACGCTTCACAAAAGGCACAGTATGGAGAGTGTCTCTATTAACATTCATTATAGTCTATAGTCTATATATCAGAAACGATACTTCAGTTCTTATAAATTTGATTCACATAGAAGAGAAAGCAGAAGACCTTTATTATTTTTTCTCTGTGGAACTTTAGTAACACATTTATGAATAGTAAACAAATATTTAAAAAATGTATTTATAATGCTATAATGTAATTGTAGGCTGCTATAAGACAAAATACATGTATTAACACTTCTAAAACCATTAAAAGAGGGACTCAAAGTAAAGTGTTGCGGGGATATCTGCATAAAATATTCCACCGTGATGTTTGTTGAAAAAACAGTGAAAGGACATAGAACTTCTCATCTCAAAAGGCATGACTCTACTTTGTACCCACTACTGCTTCAAACATCCTTGTCACAGTTTGCAGGCTATGTTCAAGTGTTTGTGATGACAGAAAAAAAAAACGTATGTGATGCTTCCGCTGAAGACACCAAACTCTCCTTTTTTATTATTCAACTCTGACTGAGCTCAAGTTTCATGGGCACTTAGTATAGGACGAGTGATCCAAACATTTCACTACCACTGCTAAAGATGACAAAACTGCAACCTTTATTTTAATATACAGTATATCTCACTGTATGAAAATGAAGTACGGGATCAAGAAGGTCCAAATGTGCCATGGCAGTCTGGTAAATATGCTAGTGAACCCTGATTACTTTTCTGGTGCTCCGCAGCTACAACTAATTACCACTTTGAATAAATGAACCATAAAAGAGAATAGTATTTTAGAGTTAAAACTTCTTTAACTAAAGATCAGGATGTTTACGGGTCTGAAGCTCATACAAATCCTCATAACAAAAAGGTTCAAATTCAAGTTTATTAGCTGGCTGAAAAGTTACAGAAGTAACAACAAACATTACTAAAAGTATATTCATTTCAATTGTTTATTGTCCACTCTGACCCTTCCTCCTCAAACCATCTTTATCTTATTAATATCTAACTTTTACACTTACTTGTCTACAAGTGTCCTGATGACAGCCAATGTGTCCAGCACCAGGCCATCCACATTCTGCTTCTTCCTTCTTGGTTCATGAGGCCCTCGCCCTCGGCGCGGTGGTCTGACTGGGTCCCTTGGCCGACTGCTCCGAGCCTCTCCAGCATCAACACCTGCAGCTGTAGCATGATCCACCCGTCTAGCTTGTCCTCGGGTTGCCCTTGTCGACCCATGGTGATGGTCCTCCAAGTCACTGTCCTCCCGGCACACACAGCTGTTACCCATGGTTCCAGTGCCAGAGACCACAGTGGCAAGGGTCTGCCAGAATGGAGGAAGGGAGTTTGAGGAGGAAAGGAAGAGCAGAACCCGTGCAAGGCTCCTGCAGGCACAGTAAGTGATCCAGGCGGCTACTATCATATCATTTGGAGAGCTTGGTTTGGGGGGATTCTTCTCCCAGTGGACTGGGTGGGATCAGCGTAAATGATCATACTGTTGCCAAGCAGAGATATGGGATTTGTTTTTTCTGAGAAATAATATATGACTGGTTAAAGAGACCAGATGGGGTCAGATGAAGCAAGGAGAAATGCTCTGAACATCACAGACAATCCCAACCTCAGGTCCAGTTCTCATCCAGGGCTTGCATAGCTGTGGAAGCAACACAAACAAAACAGAAACAGTGAAACTCTGCCCCAAGTTGAGTCTGTCAGAGATGTGTTTATATCATATTCTGTCCAAAGCAAAGATAAACACTAGCTTCAGTGACACGCACCCAAATAGATAAGTGTCAAATCTGGACAAAATTGCATAAGTGAAAATAGAAAGACAATCAGCAACAACCATTTAACTGTCCATCTCAAACATATTAGCTACTACACAATACGTAGCTGTTTCAATATAGAGCCATGCTGTTTAATGAGGACAGTCACAGTATGTTAAAAATTAGCTCATCGCGCATTGACTTATTGAGACATTTAGTATTGTTGACATTTCAGGAGCTTTTCAGTTAGCTGGCTAACAAGCTAGCCACCCACTAAGCAAGCATTACAACATTAGCAGTTCCAAATGAAACCAAGTCTCACAAACTCGCACTTATCATTTCGTAAGTGAGCTATAATGGCTCAGTTTTGACCTAAGCGCATACTTACGTGCTATTTCTTTAACAACAGCAGTATTGAGACACAGTCGAGCCAGACCGAAGTAGTTAACAAAACAGACAGACACCTAGCTAGCAGCGTTGTGTTGTAGCTAACCAGCTATATGTTAGCAGCTCCTTTGATCCTACTGTCAAACTACACAAGTTCGCTAACGTGAGAATGAACGAACTACGCGTGGTACTCAAACACCAACGGAGTAATGGAGTCACATACAAGACCCGTCTATATTCCGCAACAGACCTTTTTTGAAGTCGAACAGCACATACATATGACGGCAAGCTAACACATTTTAACGACGCTACACCGCTAGCCGCTTGCTAAGTTCCGTAGCGTTGGCAGCTAAAAAAGGTTGCCCATCAGCTGTGGCTGTGGAGGCGCGGCTGAAGGAGGAGGGAGGAGGATTTCTGTGAAATACAACGTCAACATACGGTTTTCCTTTTTTTATATAACATCTTTCTTTCTCTCTTTCTGATATAACCCTACATGTATTGTGAACACTACTTAAGCTATTGGGAAATCATTGTTTTGTGTATTTCTGCACTGTGTATGTATCGGTTTATGACAGAGAAAGACAGTCAGAAGCTGGAATAAAAGCAACAAGTTTCAACGGTGAAATTACGTCGCATGAAAAATCGATGTAAACTGTGCAGAGCTACATTGCACTACAGTACCAACACGAACACGTCAAACTAGTGTGCTTTTACAGTTGTTTATTAAAAATGTATTTATAGAGAGAGAATACCAGCCAAGCCAAAAGGCGTCTACATAACCAGAAGCCAATTTTCCCCACGGTACGTGAACGCAATCAACAGATGAACAACAAGATTTCTAAAACAAAAACATCCCAGTACGTCTGTTTGTATAGAATGATGCACAAGACAAGAATAATATTTCCATTTAAAATATTTTATTTGATTCTATAGTGTATACAAATCATAGGCCCACACATGAGCTAGAATAATAATGGGATACCATCTTTTTTATATAATAACTTTACAGATACTTCAGATCAGGAGATTCAGTTTCTCATGTGTATCTGCAATATGCCACACCAATGATGGTAAAAAAATTTAAAAAAAATGCTTTGAGAATCAGCGTATTTTTCATCCAACAGTAAACTTTTATCATTTATAAAAGTCTTTTGTCCTTTAGGTGAGGGTATAAGGCCAATACAACGGAGAGGGACTGAAGGTGGCTGCGGGACTCCATCCATACGGCAGGGTCCATGTTTCAGAGTATGATCCATTGACGTCATTCTAAAAGTCCTTCTTGACATGTCTGACAAAGTTTGATGTCTCAGGATTTGACCATCTGAACTCATAGTCACATATGTGAAGGTATATGAGTAGTATCATTACTTAAAAGAAATATTTGGGTTATCCGCAATTTCCAGCGTAACAAATGCAACAGACCGGGGCAAAATAGAATCTGGTTCATTCTGTCCCTACAGGTACATGTTTGGTTTAGAAAGTGGCTGAAGTCCAAACAAAAAAATATCTTGAAGCTTCGGCAATGAATGGCCTCAAATTATTACACTACTTAGGAAAGTTGTGCATTCATTGCATGGGTATTATTTTGTACTTACACTATTTTATTTAGAGTGGTCCATATACTCAGACTTGACAAGAATTAAATGTCACAGAACCAGTGGTCTTACATTAAGTCAACCAGGCATTTATATAGTATGCTGTAAATTGGGACAGTCATACACCTTGCTCCGATCTAGGGCTGTATTGAAGGTGTTGTCACAATACATCCCACTCCTGCTGAGGTCTTCAGTGAATCTTTGTGATTTAGGGTGGAAGGCACATGGTGAGCTTTCAAAGGTTGGAGGGAAGAGACCGTAGGCACTGGAAGTGGTCCTGTACAATGGATTCTGGGGCTTTGCCCACTGGGGTAGTCGTACATCTTTAACTTCTGGAGTCATCATGCAGGAGAAAACTGGGTTTCCAGGGTTGGCGCATGTTTTCCCATTTTCTAATGGCTGTTCTTGAGAGGCTGACATCTTGTAGTGACTATAAAAAGAAACTGAAATCACAATTCACAAACATCAGTTTTAATACAAGATTACACAAAATCACATTTTGGTAGATGTCCCGAGAAAAACTGAGTGATGCAGAGGTTCTCTCTCATTTTGTTAACTCCATAAGTGGTTATAAGTGTCTTTGACGTTAAAAACAAAGCTAAGATTCACAAGCACATTTGCTTCTGAGCTATTTCTCGGAGACAAGGATATCATTTCCAGTTTGAAACTCAATATAAAGTTTAGGTAGATTTTTCTACTTAAGTATCTTCTCAAAAGTATTCTCCAAAAGATAACTTCGACAGACCGAAGACTACCGGGATATTTTAACGTTACCTCTGTTAGATACTACGTGAGTGGAATTGTGTCAAGCTATGTTAACGTTAGTTAAGCTAAATTAGTCAAGCTAATCATCGGCTGGATAACCTGCTAAAGAAACGTGGCGTTAGATCTCCAAATGTGCTGTTCCATTGACTGGAAACTATTTGAATTCTTCCAAAATTGTTATCCACTCATTATAATTACCTTTTCGTGGAGTAAAACCAACACAACAGTTGGTGAAGTCTTAATCCGGCTCTGTTAGCAAGAGGACGACTCGTTGTCATGGTAACCATGAAACTATATCTGATTACATTCATCATCAACATTGGGAACAGTACTTGAAGCAAATAGTCGTAACCAAAGTCAATTTACTAGCCTTTCTTTGACCTTCGACCGCGTCGCACAGTTTTTTATCAGCGTACAGTTTATTCAGTCGTTTAACAAAAATGTTATGTTGCAGTAATTTCCCCAGCACGTGAAGGCACCATTGTTTACATCATCACCAAGCGTCAGTTGCGACGTACAATTGTCGCGTCCACTTTGCTCAAACGACTATAAACTGAACTCTGAAACCAAATCCATACTTACACCTTATTATTCACACACTTTGGCAAACCGTGTGTCGTTGTTACTTCCCTATTGTTTGCTAGGCTGGCTGATGTATTTATAAGTCTATCAGTGGACTTTTGGCGGACTTTCCCCACCTTCTGCCACCTTGTGTTAAGCGCTGCAGCTAGCTTTAGGCTAACTCGCAGTCCGACCAGAGCAGAAGATCTGAGCAGCTTGGCCTGGAGTCGTGCTCAGAGGATGGACAGTGAAATCCAACGAGATGGGAGAGTCCTGGACCTCACTGATGATGCCTGGAGGGAGGACAGACTGCCGTATGAAGATGTCACTATCCCTCTGGTAAATGTCGTTCAAACAGATTCATGTTAGCATTATCAATAGCCAGCTTTTATTGATTTGTTTTAGAATGAGGTGCAGAAGACTACTGTTTTTCAGCTTGTGTGTAAGCTGATTAATGGCAATAAGGTTATGTGAGCTCAAAACAAACCCGATCATATATCAGTTTGTAAATAACAGGTGTTGAGTACAGGAATCTAGATATTGTTTTTCAGAAGGTGTGACAGTTGCTTAGAGGTGAATGTGATCAGTTGTCATTTAACAGGATACAGTACAGTATTTTACACAAGCACATTCAGAAGCAGCTTTTGTCTTGATACAGTCATACTGATGATGAGATGATCTGCCCCTTATATTTATATACTGCCCTGTCTCCTCTGTTTTCTATCAGAGTGAACTGCCTGAAGCTGAGCAGGACAATGGAGGATCCACAGAGTCCGTGAAAGAGCAAGAGATGAAGTGGACAGACCTCGCTCTGCAGAGCCTGCATGAAAACACACCGAGCACTGGGAGCTGAGGGACTGATCTGGAATCTGTACTGTAGGACAAAAACAAGGATTTGGGGCAGGATACTGGGCAGTCCTTGTATGTGTTAACAATAAAACTTCGAACACATCTGAACGCAGACAGTGGCTCCAGACACATGTAATTCACCATCTTTTCACATTGTGTCTTTTGAAGGATTTGCAGTATGTTTCAGCTAAGCAGAAATTATGGCAAAAATCTTTTTGGAACAGTATTGAGTTTATATTGTAGTATATATAAATATTAAATATCGGCTTTGTTGTATAACATGTTCTTGAGACTTTTTCTCTTTTATCTTGATGGCGTCAATTCTAGTTGATGCTGGGCAGTCCTCATATGTGTTAACAAAAACACTTCTTCATCTTAAACTTGTTTTTTTTTTTTTTTTAAATGTAATCCAAAAAGTCAGGAGGATGGTCACAAAGATTGTTTGTGAAAGACTACCTGTTAATATCTATCTACCTCTCTCTCTCTCTCTCTCTCTATCTATCTATCTATCTATCTATCTATCTATCTATCTATATCTATATATATATAAATTTAGTTTCTGAACAAGTTGTAATTTAGTTTCTGTACATGCTTAACAAGATATTGATAAGACCCAAACACAGACACACACAAATAATTGTTTTCACCAAAGAGTATGTTAAACCTACTGAAATACCAGAGAAAATGCTCATCCAAGTCATATGCAAGAGGGTGGACTGCAGCTAAAATTGGATGCATTACTAATAATTGTTGTTTTTTAACATTTTTCAGTAATTTTTCATTTTTCAGTTGCCAAAATCCTACTTCCTTGAAGGTTAAAATGATCATTCTCTGTCAAAACTATTTTGTTAATGTTTGTTTTGATCATTTTGGAAGCTGTCGTTTTTGGTGCTGTTGAGTTATATTGAAAGATTCCCTCATTTATATAATGTCCTGTTCTTGATCTATATTTAGATCACTTAGACCTCAGCTGAGCTCATTTGTATTCACAGCGGTGCAGTCTTTTTTTCCAGCTGAGTTGTAGGCAGTGCATTTAACCGTTTTAAAAAAACAGACAACTCCATTTTGGAAAATGCAATCAAATATCTTTTCATCATCTCTAATTTCTGCTCTTAATGGATGGTTTTGCATCTAATGCAATTGTCTCTCATCCATCAAGACGCAGGCTGAGCGTCTCTTTGTAAGTGGTTTAAACCAGAACTAAAATCCTGACTGTACTCCATCATCACTGTGTTTGTTTAGCCTCTGCCGTGAGCCTGTGAATGTAGTCATGTGGCCCCTTCCCCAGCAGAGCTGAGGGGTGTCGGTAGGAGCCCCCAAGATGATCCCAGAGCGTGAAGTATTGTCCGTAGTTGTAGTTGAAAAAGAGGTGATGGTCTACATGGTGAGCAGCTCCATTGATCAGACATATAAGGGGGCCAGGGATGTGGTAGTTTCCATCATGTATAGAAATGGTCCAGATGTTGACAAAGACAAAGAGTGAGAGGTAGACCCCCTGTAATGTAAATATGCCAGATGTCATTTCACTGGTAAGAAACCTCATGTCAGTAATGTTCTTTTTTAAAATGAATTTCTATTTTACACTACTTTACAAGCGTCATCAGAATTTGTCTACATACAGCTGGACCTGAAAATGATTCAAGTAAATCTGTAGCATTGGGAAACATGCAGTACTCCTCAGACCCAACTACATAATATCAAGTAAAGCATTGCAAAAAAAACAGCACCTTGTGGAGGGGAAAGATGAAAGGGTAGATGTGATAGGGTAAGCTCGTCAGGAAGCCATCGAGTGGGTGGAAGGCATGGCTGGCGAAAGGCGTAGGGATCTTGAATATATGGTGCTTCTTATGTAAGTGCTGAGGGAGAGAAACACCAGTGTACTGAATACAGTGACTGTTTTAGTGACGAAAACATCAGGCAAACGATATCAATAAAGCTACCCAGTGAATTTCAGCTAGAAACCCATCTTACAAGTAGATGTGATACAGATGTGCAGTTATTTCATATACTGAGCTGTAGTTCAGTTGTTAAGCCATGATTGGCCAAAAATCAAAGAAGGTGGCATTTCCACAACTAACCACACCACTGAGTAAGTCATATGCAGTATAGATGTTATTTTTGTAAACCTAACCTGTGATAGTTGAATATTTTCACTCTTTTGATGCTGATACCGACATTGGGAGGTAAAGTAATTCTGATCGTTATCGGCTATTATACAGTACATATACAGTTTTAGCAATGACCCTGTAAATGTTGTTATCAAACACAAAGTATATGCACCAGAGGCAGGATAGTTTGGGGTTTAACAATAAACCTAGAGGGAATTTAGTAACGATGAATTATCCGAAGCATATTTTTCACCGTCATAATGTTTGAAAACAAGTGCTTACATATGAGTGCTAGAAATAAATATGCTAACGCTCACCTTGTAAATGCTCTTATGATGCAAGAACCGGTGTATCCAGTAGATACACATATCAGTAAAGAGCAAGAAACCAGCAATGCTCAGGAATACCCCCGGCCAGCCTGAAACAGAAACAAAGGAGGTTAATGGGTCTCATTAGGATGAATTATTTTAGAGCCAATTTTACCAAATGAGCAGTCTTTCATTGATTGAACTTAAATTTTGAGTTGATTTAAATGAAGCTGAACCCTGGCCTGGGGTTTCCTCATCTTACCCAGAGGACGTTCTCTTATGTTGTCAAAAAGCTTACTGTGACCCCTGACCTCAAAGAAGAAAATGACCACTGTGGGGAAGCTCATCCAGAAGATGGAAGAAGTTGCGAGTTGAATCTCTTTTTTTACCTGGTTCTGTTGTCAGATCAAAGACACAAAGTTAGGATTTGGGAGAAGTTTGCTTTGGAATTATTATGATGTTTTGTCAAAGCGACTACAAGGAACTTAAATTTGTTGATTCTGGAAAAAAAGACGCAACATATTTTAAACAGATGTTTGCAGGATAGATGGCGATGAGGTACTGTTTCTGTCTTTCGGCTGTGTAAGATTAATAAAGTTCATATGACGATGGCATTGTTATCATGCAGTACTGAACCAACAGACTACCGAGCAGCTTCTTTCAGGCTGTGAGTATCCTCAATTCATCCTCAGATCCATAGATAAGTCTTCATTTCATGACTAATCTGACCTGAATAAGTCCGAATTTGACCCTAGAAATAGCCAAATCTTCTTACTGATGGTCTCATTTGCAAATGTAGATCATAAAGACGAATAAGTATTAAATTGAGTTTCATAAGAACTTTAAAGTTCCCTGTTCTATGTTTTAATCCTTAAAACACAGGAAACCACAGTCACATCCCTGATCAGACAGCTTACCTTGAGAAAGAGTGGATGTTTCATGAGCTTGTGGTCATATACATAGTAGAAGCTAAGCGCACCAAAGCCCAGGTAAATGAGCTCTGCCCCCAGGTTGGTCAACACCCACAGGCTGATTATCTGACGCAGAGCCCCGTCCTCGGGCCATGAGGCCGGGTAAATATACGGAGTGAGGATGTATTTGTCTGCATTGTTCAGCATGTGATCCATGTCTCCGTCTGTGAAGAGGGTGAAATATACAGTAAGATCAGCCTTGTGCTTAACTAAAGAGAAGAAAACAAACCGCTGGCGGCATGAAGGAAAAGAACTGGATGAAGTCATGTCAAAAAACTTATGTGTTTGAGTAAACATAGTAACTGAATGGCTTTCCAATCTGAGCACACTTTTTTGTAAATTGGAGCTGCTTTAGCCAGAGCTCTAAGGATGAATTCACCCAAACATGAAAGTCAGTCATTATCCTCCCAGCCTTATGTCTTTGGAAAGGCAGGAGAAGTTTCACAGTCCACAAAACTTTTCTGGGGCGTCACTGTTAAACAGTGAGATGGGGTGCACGCTAACACACTTAGCTTAGCGGCTACAGGGAAGATTTCCGTTTAAAAAAGGGTTCCTCAGACCAAGAAACTTCAGCCGACTTTCCATCAGCATGAGACTGATTAGATGGTGACTGAATTTTCATTTTTTTGAGAGAAATTGTCATTTAAGATTTATATACATCAAATATACATTTAAAACATTTTAGCTTGACATTACGTTTAACATGCAACACACTAACAGCATCACCAAAGGATTAAAAGACATAGTTGCAAGGCAATCAAATTCAAGAATCATACCTATACAAAAGACCACTGTCCTCATGCAAATGACACCAGCACCCCTTCACCCTGGCTGCCGTGGTCCTCTAATGCTAACTGACTCTAAGTGACAACGTCACTTTGCTGATGATTGGTTAAAAAAAAAACTTTATCTGATGTTTAACTGTTTAACCTGATTGATTAACTTTTCTCAGACCCAGTCAGACTCTTCAGTAGTAATTTCCCCACACACCTCTGCTGTAGAATTACCAAACATGTGGTGTGGTTCTAGAAATTTCTCTGCTCGGCCTTCATGTAGCCTTTATAACTGTTTACATCCAAAATTAATTCACTGTTAATGACTGACTCTTTGCATTTTGATTAATACTTACTAATGCTAGCTAATTTAGCTTAATCCCATTTTTTTATTCCAGAATAATTACCATTAGCATGTATAACAGCCTACAGATATGACTGGAATAAACTGAAAACAAAGTAGGGGCAGCAGAAGCATGACTTTGTACACCTGCCTTCACTGACAACAAAATGAATCACATGCACTAAAAGCATTTTCACTTTGCATTCAGATTTAATAAACTGATATTGTTTCAGTGTTAATCTCTACGGTCACTATTTAGAAATTCCAAAAAGCTGTTTCATGCTATTGCTACTGCACTGACCTGCTTCAGACACCAGTGGGTGAGCCTTCTTAGACAGTGGACAAGTCCTCCTCCTCCTCCTCCAGCAAAAGATTTGTGTCAGAAAGCCTGTGGCCTAATGCAGACCTAATGAAGTGTTTAATGTCGGATGAATGAAATACTGCTGTCATGTGTTCCAAGAAGTTTTCCTCAAATTTAAAGAGCTTTTTTTTTTTAAAGAAGCTCCCTCAAGAAACTCTTCTTTGATTCATTTTATTGAGGCAGACAGTGTGCTGAGAGGATCCAGACAGATCCAGACACGTCAGCCCTGTTGGAACCAGAGCCCAGCAGGCTCAGCAAATAACAAGAAGCTCAGTAACCGCATAACTGACACGACATACCTGACTTTTGAAATAATCAGAAACGGCTCTACAGCAATTAAACCTTGCGCTCTCTGTTTTTACAACCCTAGATCTGTTTAAATGCCAAATAAAGTCACTTGCAAGGGTAAGCCTGTCATTTTTTGCAGTGCATGTGCCCTGCCCCATGCTGGGCTTTAGGATCAGATTCCATCCCTGAACCCTGAAGTGTCATTTCCCCACACGCATGCACCCAGTCTGAGTAAGAGACCATAAAACATCCCATCAGACCTGTCTGCCACAAGACTGCTTGTGGGTCAACACTTCCAATCCGGGATATAAGACCATCTCGGTGGCAACGACGCGCAGACTGTCACTGAGCAACAAATACAAGAGGACCGTGTGCTGGGGTCTCTTCTCCTCAGAATAAGGAGGACCACACCCGCACAGAGAATCTGAACAACAGGGTGAATGCACTGTGTAATTCAGGAAATTGATAACAGGTGACAAAACACTGTGGGTGCTGATGTTGATCACAATATTACGTCCACTTTTCAGTCCATTAACTTAATTTGCCTTTCTTCCTGAAAATGCAGACTGAATGCTGAGATGCCCTTTGCTGGAAATGCAAAAGGAAATGCGTCACACTGTCTTTGCAACAGCCAGGAGTGAAAAATACAAGCGATCCTGTGCATGGACATGTGCTCTTTGGTCTAATCACTTGGCCACTGAGCTAGCTAATGTGTGTGTGTATGTCAGTATGTATGTACAGAAAAATAATAATGTGAGGCATGCAGCAAATACCCATAGGGTGTATTTGAACTAGGAGTAGAGTGATCATCAGGGCCAATCTTCAGCATTTTTCCGATTGTCAGTATCTGTTCTTTTCCTGTCAGATTGCCGATAAAATAAACTAATTCATGTGCGACTTTGGCTCTGATGCGGCACGCTCTCACACAATGCCCCAGCCACAACCCTATCTGATTGGTAACACATCACAATTCATAGCCTATAAACAAAAAGCAATCTGCAAAACAACTAGTGAGTAAATATGTCAACCAAATGCAAAACAATGGAAATACTCAAGTAACGTACCTGAAAATTGTACTTGAAAACAGTACTTGAGTAAATTGTACTTAGGTTTATTCCATCACTGTTTTGCCCTAATTTTGACACAAAGAGTTAGATTTTTACTGCAAATGAATATCGCTCCCTGACCTAAACCTAAGTACTTGACCTGGAACACCCCTTACACAAGTGAAGGCATTAACATTTATAAATGAAACAAGGTCTAATAGTTCAACATATTTACACTGCTATAGGTACAATCAATCATCCAGACAACCATGTGAATGTATGCATGAAGTTTGGATTTTCTTTCTTAAAATAAGTGGATGAGGATTCCATCTTCTGACCATGAGATCATGAGGTACTAGCTCTATCCACTCTGTCACAGAGCAGCAATAACAGATATTGTTCAGCGCTACTGGTAGGACTGATAAAACCAAACAGTCTAAAAGTCTCCTGTGAGGAAAGCAGTCCACGTGTGTAAATGTGGGGATGTCTCCCTCTAGAGCTCTCTGAGACAAACAGCACCTTCCTGTGAAGTGTGCACTCCCCTCATGTCTTTCTTTAAATGTAGGCATCTTTGCCTTTTCATGGTTGTCTATGAATGATAAAACTGGAAAACTTTGTTTGCTTTCACATCAAAACCACATATTTAAATGTCTTATCCAACCAGTTATAGAAGGTGACAATTGAGCACCTTTGTGTAAATTTCTGTGAAGGTGAACAGTTGAACTTTATCATTTATTTACCTGTGCCAAGGAGGTTGTGTTTTCATCTGTGTTAATGTATTTGTAAATTGGTTGGTTTGTTGGCAGGAATTAAAACTACTGAATGGATTCCTACCAAACTAAGATGGAGGACAGGTTAACTTTTGGTGCAGATCTGGATAAAGGGACACATCCAGGATTTTCTTCTCACTTTCTTCAACACTTTTTTTTTTAGTGACACTTTCAGTCATTTCTCAGGGAAAAGTGCCTGAATCTTGAAGAAAATATCTGCCGTATTTAGGTGACTGGTATCTACGGGTGAATACAAAAGGGGTCTGTTGGGCCATGGCGGAGGTATGCACTCTACTGAGTGCCATTCTGGTTTAGTCTGTATTTCTACTCTACTGTCAATGCCTTGTTACTGTGGATCTAAATATCAGGAGATGGTCATGATGTTTTTTGGATATGTGAAGCTGATAGACACATTTTGTTCTCTGATAAGCTTATGATGAACTTATGGGTCCATTAAGTTCATGTTGATGTGAAATGTAACTGTCACGAAGGAGTAGAAGGCTGATCTGTTTGTTGAATGATGACTTCTTCCTCATCCTTTGAGACACTCCTTCTGACTTTGTATGATAGGGTTTGTTTGTCTCCAATAATGTGATTACAATATATAATCCACTTGTGATTTCAGTGTCTTTGTGTGTTAATTTAACTGTGTCCAGATTGCTTTTCAGAGAATTTCCACGACAAGTCTTAACAGACCGAACGAGGAGGTCGGGGCCCACTGGGCTTAATTAATGCCCTCAAGTGTTTTTGCATTCATTATACTTAACTCATCAGCTGTACTCTCCAACACTCTTGTTTAAATAAATCACAGTAATCCTAGCAGATGAATCTCAGTGAATAATATAACATATATAACATCATGTATCATTGAGTCTGTTTGCAAAATCAAATTGTGCAACCAGAAAAATTACAGTTATTGACTTCAGGCTTTCTCAGGAAAGTCACATTCTCTCTTACTCACCATTCGTAAAAACGTTGTTACGTCATGGACACCTTATATCTCCAGAGTTATAGGATAGGATTCTATGAACTGCACTGAAATTGAGCAAAATCTTAAAATCAAGGGTTTTGATATGAAATATTCTCTATTTAAATATACTGACAACCAGACTAAAAAGACAAACAAAAATAAAAAAAATAAACTGAAAACAGAAAATGAACACAGACAAGTCAGTCGAGTGATCGTGTCTAAAGTCATTTATCTACTATCTACTTCGTCTACTTGAGTATAAGTCACGATGACCTGGACTTTAGATATCATTATATGCTGATACAACATAACTTTTCCTGGATTTAAAGGCTGCGTTACAGTAAAGTTATGTCATTTTCTGAACTTACCAGACTGTTCTACTTGTTCTAATACTTTCCTTGACTCACGCAGTCATATCCACATTATTGATGATGAATTGTGTCTTCATTTTGTGAAAGTACCAAAGCCAACCCTACAATACTGTTGCAATGTCTGTATATAGATATTTGATCGGTATAATTTTAAGGCCATATCGTCCAGCACTAGTTATTTGTTGCTGTTAATTAGCTCCATGGCCATTTTCCAACCAATTCCAATACTTAAGACCAATGTAAAGTGTCACAGCTAATGCAAAGTTTCTTTCATGTTGAGTCAATTAAAAAACTTAAATAACTATGAGTCTAATTTCTTACAGGAGAGGGAGTAACCAAATGCAAATACATTTCTTAAATAATATCCCTTGATTTGATCCAAAATAATGTAATGAAAGCACAAAGTTTATGTATAAATCTGCATTCATTTAATTTAATCAGCCTGTTTACTGAAAGTAAAACACTACATCATCGTTTTTGACAGATGCCTACACTTTAGTTGGAAACACAGTGGATGTTACACCAGATGTATGTGTTGTGATTGTTGGCTATTGATTGATATTCTAGTTGTTTCTAGACAGTTGCACTCCGCTCTAAGTGTCACTCATCATTACGCAGTGATTTACATCTTTCACAACCCATACTATGACTCAGCTCTTTAAGGTCACTGACATGAACACACACTTCTGTGGAAAAACACAGCCGGGCGGTGGCGTCACCGAGTGCAAAACAGGGACGCTGTTGCCTTCAGGCTCCCGCTACGATGTCCTACATCTGAGGCAGCGAATGTAAACAGACGACTACCTGTGTCTACTAAATGTGACAAACATAGAAAACATAAAGCCAATCGCATCCACTGCTTGAAGTGAGTGTACTGATAATTTCCAGAGGATTGAATACAACAGGGAGTATTTATAGTAGTTCAATGACTTCCTCATCGCAGGACAGTCTGTTATGTGACGCATCTCTGATCATCTTTACGCAGATTTATAGACGCTTCGACGATTTAATACACAATCGCTGTGTACGTCCTCTTGAGCTTCTTTTTAAAACAAACAAGAAACAAAAACGCCGCAGTTGTGTTGTGCGCTCGCTGCGCGAGTTAGATATTTCCGGCTGCACGCGGTACGTAAAGGCAGCATACTACAATAGACTATTTACTCAGCTCTGCTCACGAGCGCTGGATGAAGCGGCCGGGTGCAGAGCAGCAGGAGGGAGAGGACACACAGCAGACACTGGGCTGATCGCACCGTGTGCACAGACACCAAAACAATGATAAACAATACCAAAGATTTTTTATATATCATGGGAAATTAATAACAATAAGATGACACTACACGTCCGCAATGTTCATCTTCAACTGTTGAAAACCCTTATGGACAGGATTCATTAACGGCGCCACTGCAGGTCACATGGTGGATTAATACTGATATTAATGTAATAGTAGTAAATTGTAACAGGGTGTTTATTTATTTATTTATTTTTTAATTTAAAAATAATAATATTATTTTTTTTATTTAATTTTTTTAAACGTGTTAGTATTATATAAAAAAGAATTTCCGGAAATACAATGCACCTCCACAATAAAATAGAATAAAATGAAAAGTATGTAATTTTATTGAGTATTGGATTGTTAAGTGCTGAAAGTAAAGACCAACCACTGATAGTGGAAATGTTAAACTCCTCTTTGACTCTAAATCATAAAGCTGAAGTTATATTTAAAGACAATTCTACCTCAAAATAAAAAAAGAAGACAAAAAGGATCCTCGTAGCTTCAAATAAAGACTTTTAATAACTGCTTGTCCGTGATCTCATTTGTTTTAATTTTTTGACACAAGTTGTTATTCACAAAGCGAGTCAAAACTTGAATCCATAGTTGAAATACTATGCCCCCCATCCTACAAAACTTTTTTCGAGTTGAGTGCACACACTGGAAGCCTTTATGGTACATGTGAAAGCATCTTGGCTCTGCTCCACATTTTTCTTTCATTTTCTGAAATCCGGGCGCAAACTGAGCGCATGATCTGTGCACACTGCAATATGTGCTCACGGATTTCCACTTTTAAAGTAACCTTTTCTCCCATATAGCAGTCTGCTGACTGCTGACCACCCAAACGAAAGAGGAAATTATTATCCTGATTAAACATATTATGTGTCCCTGTACCTGAAAATGACAAACATTGGTGAGCTTTCATAGTCTGTTTTCTTTCTCACAGCATTTCTGGTGATGTTTTCATCCGTGTAAACACATTAATTATTCCAGTCTTTATTGTCCCCAAGGGGCAGAAACGAGGTCTGGGGGCTTACGTAATTGACAGACATTGTGCCAATTTGCCTTCCCTTTTGTCCCGCTTCTTGTGTGGTTAACCAAACCGTGTGCACAAGCCCCTTTGCAATCATTTACTACGTGCCTGCGTGCAGCGTGACAAGCGCATTTTTGCACCCGGTGTTGTTGTTCCCGGGATGCTATAAAAAGAGACACCCGTTCTCTGACATTCACAACACTGACTCAATTGAGACTGAAGACGCAATCACATCTCACGAAGAGAACCGCGACATCACCTGAAAAAATGGACCCTTGCGAGTGCTCTAAGAGTAAGTGTTCTCAGCTTATGGTTTCATCCGATCGATCTCATGACTGTAGTGTTTGTCGAACCCGTTTTTGGTCAGATGCTTGTGTGTGTATATATATATATATGAAACTGATGTGGCTGAATTTTTGTTTTCCAGCTGGAAACTGCAACTGCGGAGGATCCTGCACATGCACTAACTGCTCCTGCACCAAGTGCAAGAAGAGTAAGTCGCATCCATGACATGTGGAGGAGAGTCATTCGTTTTAGTCATGAGCCAAAACACCTGAATAATTTAATTCTGCCTAAATTTTTTTTTTTTTTTTTTTTTTTTTTTTTTTAAGTCCAAATCCATGTAGCATATACTTGTATTTCCTCAGTGCTGAGTGAACTTAGTCGTGATTTAAGAAATGCTGACTTTCTACCGAACTCGGCTTCTACATAAATGTAGCAGGCTGCCCAGGTGGTTTTAATTGGCTATGAAAGGTGTAAATCACAACTGGCCACAAAGTTGACAATCTTTGCCTTCAAACCATGCTAACTTAAAATGTCTTGATATAATGTCTTGGAAGGTTAAATTAACCCAAAAATACTACTCTGCCTCATACAATGGAAAGACTTCCTTTTTAGTCCATAAAACACTTCTGAAGCTTAGCAGCGTTGCAAAAACTTGTAAGCAGAAGTGGATGAGGACTTTTGGTGTGCAAATCTAAACAGATTGTTTGCACCCTTGATGTGTGGTCAAACTAGTGTACTAAATTCAGATGGTGTGCCCTAATGCTCTTAGCTCTTCAGCTACAGTGAAGCTATCTGATTAAAGGTGTAAATGACAACTTTAACTTCAAACTTGTGAGTTTTGCATTTTCTGGTAACTTTTTTTTTTTTTTTTCTCCAAGGATGGTATCAGCTGTGGCTTTCTGTTCTCCAAGTGGCAGATTAATTGACTGCTGTTGTCACTGTATTCTCATTGCAGGCTGCTGCTCATGCTGCCCAGTCGGCTGCAGCAAGTGCGCCTCTGGCTGCGTGTGCAAAGGGAAGACATGCGACACTAGCTGCTGTCAGTGAGGAGTCTGCAACATCAGCCGCTTGCTGCCCTTGTGATGGCGCCTGTGCGACCCATTTAGCATCTATTGCAGCAGCAAATGTCCAGAGACAGTAATCCATTTTGTACTTTTCTTCAGTGTTGAAATAAACATGTTTCCTTAAAGCATATGTCTGTCTCAGTTTTGCTTGAAGTTGTCGGAGCATTGTATGTGTATAGGGTTTCAAGCCTTAATAATCATAAAATGAGCTTGTGACTCAGGTGTGCTGCTGCAGGGTCACGCTCAGTTGCTGTGGTGTACAAGCTGAGGCTCCATAATGTGATTATGGCTGCAGACTCTGCTTTCAATAATGGAGGGTCAAGTGCAGGCTCGTTATCGTTCACTCAAAATGAAACTCAGTCCATCTACTCCATGCTGAAGGAAGCCGCTGTTTCATGTTCCCAAAAACCTTTCTGGAGATGTGCGGGGAGTTTACACTGTCCCATGAGCCGAAAGCTATCGTCACACTCCGATTACACAAGGCAAGTTGTTTGGGCCCTTTCCAAATGTCTAGAGTCATCTGCTTCAGTTAAAACAATGCTTTGAAGCTCGTGGTTTGTGGACTGTATTTTCCTTTCCATCAACATGGGGATAAGTAGATGTCCATTTTAGGGTAAACTTTTCCTTTTAAAGCAGCTGGTGTGTGGTTCCAGTCAAAAGGTTTTTCCAGAAATATAAATGCATGAGGTATATCAAAACTTATTTAACCTTCTCAGACTTTATATGAAGTTTTTTTTTTTTTTATATATATGAACATTTTAGAGCACTTGCAAACATTTTAAAGATTTGAAGTGTTTGTCATATGCACAGTAAAGAAACATGTCCATCTTTATATGTCCGTAGACTCTCTCACTGGCTGACTTTTATTTATAAATCTATTCTTGGACTTCTGACTACATATTAGTGTTTACACATGTGTAGAACCCTCAGCCAATATGGCCTGCGTTCTCAGGACATCACACAGATGCAGATCCCGAGAGTCAAAACTGAACTGGGCAAAAAGGCTTTTAAATTTTCTGCCCCGTCTACCTGGAACAATGTGCAGAAGGACTTGAAATTGCTTCTCACATTCAATCAATCAAAGTTTATTTCTATAGCACTTTACAACAACTTCTGGCAGACCAAAGTGCTTTACATAAAAACATAGAGAAAAAACATTCAGTATAAAAAGACATAAATATATATACCAAATATAAAAACACCAAATATAAAAACACCAGCACACAAAACAAAATAGAACAGTACTATGTGTTCTGGAAGGCCTGTCTAAATAGGTGGGTCTTTAATCTGGACTTGAACAGTGGCAGGTCAGTGATGACTCGCAGCTCGACTGGAAGCGAGTTCCACAGTGTTGGCCCTGCCACGGCAAAAGCACGATCGCCCCACTGCTTTCCAATACATTCCAATCGTCTGAGGACCACAGAGTATTCTTGGACTATGTTTATTTTCTATTTTATTTCTTACTTTTAAGGGAAGATGAAACCATTCTCACTGAAAAAGGAGGAACCTTCACCTACACGGAACATTCTAATCACGCGGTTTCT